>JBBPOE010000033.1:0-86718 GCA_038091295.1 Tylopilus felleus | reverse complement strand
TCCTGTAAAACGTGGTCCCAGGGATCGAGAGAGTAGGGTCGACTGGCCTCATTTAGCGGACGACTGGGATGCAAGTGCTCCTCCCGTAGACGTGGGCAAGCGAGGGAAGGACAAAGACAAGGAAAAGCTAGAGAAGAGATTCAGGGAGCAAGAGGATGAAGACGAGGATTGGTTCAATGACATCCGGAACGTGAAGAGGAGGGGAATGGATCAGCAATCGCCATCCCAAAGGCCGCGTGAAAAGACATTGAAATTCAGGCTGAATAGAGGTGGATCTTCTTCTCCGCCGACCAAGGGCAGTGGAACCAGCTTGCTTGCGCGGCTCAGCGATCCTGGTGGAGGAAGGAATTTGGGGAAACATGATCATGGTCGCGAACAACGTGACAATTCGCATCAGTCCGAGAATTCCATCCGGATTCGAGGAGCTGCAAGCGAACAAAGAAACCAGAACGGTAAGTATTCAAGTTTGCGCAAAACTGATTGGGAGCGAGGTCAGGATCGATGGGATGGAGACAAACCGGGTCATCGAGGATCGAGGCGAGGCAATCATGGTCCACGGTACAAAGGTGGCTACGATAGATGACGATGTGGAAGTCGCTTTAGAGAAGGCAAACGAGATCTCGAGCCAGCCACACGTTTTCCAGTTGCAGCTCGAAACCGTGTGGCTCGCTTGCAACTTGGTACTTACTAGCTCACACGTACCAGTTGGTCCACGCGCTTAGCTATCGTTCACCACGTCCGAGTAAAACATTACTTACATCCAGAATCACGATGTTGAGCGCATTGGTGGCTTCCCCGACGCTCGACCTGGGTGTGCGGTCAAGGGCATCCTCTAAGCCTGCGTCTGCTACTGTAGATCCAACTGCACCAGCCCCGCCAGCTTCCATCAGTCCCGTCACCCGCGCTGCAATCTCCATCGAGTATGCATCTCTACGACACGACAGGCACTGCCCAACAGGCATGTATATCACACCGTCCGCTGAGAGCATGCTCGTCTGGGACGCCGTCCTCTTCGTACACAAAGGCAAGTGATGGTACTCAGACTCGAAGTGGACACATCGATCGAACTCTCGTTGGTATCTTTCCAGGCGACTACGCAGGCTCCGTTCTCAAGTTTGTCATGACGTTCCCCGACAATTATCCCGAACGACCCCCTACAGTGCGCTTCGTGACGGACGTGTTCCATCCGCTTGTCGCGACGCAGACAGGGCTGTTCAACCTGACGGCACGATTTCGACCCTGGAGGTGCGTCGCTCGGACTGTCGATGCAGACGTGAACTGGCTAATGATCTACCCGTAGACCAAAGGAACACCACGTCCACAACGTGTTGTATTTCGTGAAGACGGCGTTCAAGGAACGTGCGCTCGACAAGCTGAACGAGATGGACGTCGTGAACAAGGAGGCTTTCAAGTACGTCTCGTTCTGCATGCTTTCCCCTCTCGTCTGGAGCTCGGCTGACATGTTTGTCAGGCTGTGAGTCCATCCTGGCACAAAGCTCGTATGTCTTGTTTCATTCTCACCGCCGCCCGATAGATATACGGAGAACCGGTCTTCTTTCACGGCCCTCGCCCAGCAGTCCTCGCAGTTGTCGCAGTCACCGAGCGCGCTCTACGATGCTCCAACTTCCAGGAAAGCGTATTCGTTTCACTTTGCTCCGACAGAGTCCGAGCAAGTAAACAAGGTTCTTGAAACGCTTTCGATTCGAGCGCCTTCCAGTGGGCATTCGTCGTAGAGCACGATATCATTGTATGGAGTGCAGCCAAGAAAACGGTCGCAGTATGTCCCTTTACTGAAACAAGAGTAGAATGGAACAGGATTCATGTGTTGTAATGATACGATTCATTTATACCCACTTCGTTTCTTCAGAACAGAGTAGAGTGTTTGCTAGTACATAGTCACCATGCCTTCAACGACCTCAGTGAGCATCATAGTAACTCTTCCCACCTTGGTGTACGGTACAGTGCAACCCACTCATGGATCCACTATATTTTACCAGGTATTATAATACTACGGGCTACAGAGGCGCCCTGTTTGAATAGTATAAACTACCGATTTTCAGCTCTATAGTTTCTCTTCGTTCTAAGAATCCCAACCTCGCCTAGCCTGGAAGCAATCATACTTTGCGTTGCATCCGCAAGAACTCGTGATAGGGATCGTCACTGCTGCTGTTGGTGTTGACACTGGACGGTCTGTCGCTCAAGTGATGCAACGTTCCAACATAAGGAGTATCCGTGCCCGTGCCATCGTCCTGCTCTCGAGCCGTTGGCATGATCATCATCCAAGCGAATGTCTTTTGCGTACCTCTTTGACCCTTGCAAAATGCTTGGAAAGTTTCTCAACGACCAAACTGTATGGCAAGTGCTGAGTCAATTTCCTGGATTGTCCTGTCAGCCATCCATGCTCAGACAGTTCTTAGTGAACCAGTTACCTTCGAGGCTGAACGTTGAGAGCATGCCGTGCATCCAAAGTCGAGTCAAGTACATTGGACGAATGAGCGCCCTCGCTGAGAGATAGCTTGATGGAGTATTCCTTGTCAGTGTTACCACGGCCAAAATTCCTTTCGTAGAGCTCGAAACTATAACAAGCAAATAGTGAGACCTTTTTACCAGATAAAAGAACCGAATGACAGACGTGATGTGCGACTGCGTTGTGCCAATTAGCTTCGTCCCTAACAAGCCGAGGATCAAATATCACGCACGCAGTAGTCCAGTTCTGGAATCCGTCTGTTGGCTATCGGCAATCCAGATAGCAAAACGAGGTTGACTAGCGTGTGGATGTGGCTCTCCTTCGTGAAGTATAGGATGATGGAACTCCCTCCATTATTACGGGCGGCCTCGAGGTCCTCGACAATCTTTCGAAGTAGAGGAAGCGACGTCAACACTCCTATTTCTTCCCTACGAAAATGGTGTTATCTCGGAAGGGCAGAAAAGGGTAGGCTAGGCGTACTTTTCATCGGGATCAATACCGTATTCCTGAGGGGCGACCAAGTCAAAAAGTGCCTTTGCGCGACCATACAATTCATGGAGCTTGCGGTCTTGCGTATGATTCCGATCTGGGCCTTGTCCAGCATGCTCATCAAAAATGGCAAACAAAAATTGTCGATGATGGAGGGCGCAATATTTAATGGTGTCGTATAGCTCGGAAACCTGTCCCAGGACATTGGAAATGAATAGCAGAATGGCATGATCTCTCCTGACTTACACGTGAAGGATCAAACTTCTTCTGTTCTACATCGCAAAAGTCTTCAAACAATTTTTCCCAACGTTCTCGGAAGAGCCACGGTTCATCTCCGCAGCACCTGAGTGGCGTTTAATCTGGTTCGACGGAAGACATGGACATATACACACCAGCGCTCTTGAATTTTGTCGACATCCAAAGTTTCAAAATTCTTGCGCATGATAGCGCGGAACGAGCTCAGGAGTTCGATCACTTCCTGAGTGGTGACGTGAGATGGGTGGGTGTATGTGTCTGGTCTGCACTTACTTTCACAACTTCAACTGGCTCCTTCTTCATACTCTTTGGCCATGTGAGCTCTGGTCGTTTCTCTGGCTCACCAGGCCGGAGGAGTATTTTGAGTCGCTTTTTGACGTCATCCATCAGATCCTTTGCAGCATTCGAGTCATCTAAAAGATCCTTGCGGACGATAAGAGCGGGAGGTCCTCCGTGAGAGCTGGAACCATTCTTTTGCACATCGTCATCTAGAGATGAACGGGAGGAAATCGAACTGGCGGAAGAAGACGGGGGGTAGTTTGACGGGTTGTCAAGCAGAGCTGCGGCAAATATCTCCGCGGAAGCAATGACACGCCGCTCGGACGAAGTATATATCTGAGGTGTGGAGTTAGCGGAACGATCCTGTGTCCAGCTACCGGAAATGAGATTTACCGTGACATTCTGAAGGGCATCCTTATCTGCCGGAATCAGTGAGTCATCTGAGCAACGAACAGCTGGGAGGACAACTTACTCATGATGGAAAAATCTTTCTTCATATTTTCGCCGAGATCTCTAGATTGGTATCTCGCCGAATGTGTGAACTACAGATAACAGTTAGAAGGGCACCAAGTGACTGCAAATAATTGCCTCACCTCGCCACCCCATTTGAATACGAGGGTCAACTTGGTTAACTTGCGTGGTTGACCGGCCTGCCGCTTCGAGTAAACGGGCTTGAGCTGCGTCTTCGTTCCGGGCAAATCGATCTTGCTGAAAAGAGCGTTACTCAGCTGTGTAAGCTTCGCGAGATCATCGCCGTCAGCACCAAGAGACTTTGCTTCTTCGATTGCTTTCGCGACCAGGTTCAATTGCCTCCTCTCGCGTAGTATAATTTCTTCCTTTTCTCCGTTGAGAAGGTGGACAAAGGGTTGCGTCCAAACATCACCAATCGGGAAGTTGAATTTTAACTTTTGTTTTGGGGTGCGATCAGCGTGGCGGAACACGGTTACATTTGCTTTGAGGCGCCAGTTTGCAGAAGACACACCGTCGGCTGCAGGTAAAGGACGGTCTATGGAGGACGATACACGAATGCAGAGGGATGCAAGAATCTCTGCTGCCTTGTCTGGTGAAGAGAAGCAGATGAGTATGTTTTTTTCGGATGTAATTGCAAAGCGCAAACCGTAGTAGGACTCGTTGCCTTTGACGAAGCTCCAACCATTGACGTCAATCACCTGACTGGATTTGCCATCTTGGCATCTCAACATGTCAAAGCCACAGACGTTTTGACCAAATGCTTGACAGATCTTGGCAGCATAAGTCTTTTCTCGATCGCTGAGACGAGTGATAAAGCTGGAAAGAAGAAGAGAATGAGAAGGGATAGGAAGGGCGGGTGAGAGAGAGGGTACCGTATTTCTTTTCCATCGGTGTTCCGACGGACGACGCCGTCCACGACGGGAGACTTGCGGGTCTCTGCATGGAAATAGTCTGATCCAACGGTATAGACCTTGATGTCCTCAGCGTTGTCGACATCGATGAACTCTTCGTAAATGTACGATCCGTCGGTTCGAGGGCAGTTGAGGGTGGGATCGAGATCGCTAGACTTGTTTCCGACCTGGTGCGAAAATAAAGGGCAGAAAGGGGTAGGAAATGAGGAAGGGACGAACCTTTCTGAACAAGCGACGGCCACCGCCGCCGCGGAAATAGATGTACACATTGTGATCTTCACCGCTGACTGGTTTTTCGACAAAGGGCTTTTCCATTACTTTACCATCGATGATGATGGCATTTCCATCTTGGCGCATGGATACCTCTGGGGTGACGCGGAAATCGCCGAGGTAAATGCCGAGTTTATCGAACATGAGCTGCTTGAGCTCTGGATCGATACGTGGACCTGCGTCTCTGGAGACTTCTAGGCGTCGAGGGGTGGGTATATGGAGATGATCCAACACGGCGCCGACAAGACGACGATCCCAGAGAAGGGCCTGCGGGGGGAGGTCGTTTATGCAAAAGGGATTGCGAAGTTTGACGTAAGAGATTGCCTTGTCGAGGGGAAAGTCAGTTGAGAAGAAGGAGATGAGAACGTCGCAACGAGGCCAGTTTTCTACGTCTGGAAGAGAATGTGAATATGAAGAGACATGTGTGTGTGTGCTAACCTTCGTCCAGAATGACCTTGTCGCCGAATACCTTGACTTCTATCGCGCCGCGGGACCGCTCTACGAGGCGAGTGAGGATCTCGCGCATTTGCTTTGAACGGGCCTTGATGTCCATAGCGCATATTCCGAGTACGACGGGGGGACGTTCATATTGTGATTGTAGATCCAAGTGAGACGCGACGGACGAACGAGAGGAGGAACGAGTGAGAACGGCACTCGAGCGTGGGGACTCGATGAGCCAGCGAGACGACCGTTGTTGCATGGCAAGGTAAGCAGCACAGCCACATGACGATCGGGATTTTACGGACAACCCTGATTGCCATTTTTGGCGAGTCGTGGTAAGAATGATCGCGGAGGTGGCTTAGTGAGGCATTTGTGCGTGCAGGAATGAGGGATTTCAAGAACGAGCGAATTTTTGGAGACAGAGATAAAAGAGGACGACGAGATGAAGAACCTGCATGGATTCGACCCTCTTTCTCTCCAATCTACACTGCTCCAGGTAATTGTCTATTTTTCTTGGTCGCTCCTGTCTGACTCAAACCACCCAGCTGTGTTCGTACCATCGAGCGCACCCTCGCTGCCCTCGACCCCCCTCCTACCTCTGTCGACGTCTCCATAGTATACCAGTCCGTCACTCTCCGTCACTCCCATGCCCTCTCTCTCCCTCGCATCAAGGTCGCCCTCGACGATGCCGGCTTCGATCTCCTCGATGAATCTACACCACCCTCCCCCCTCCGTCCAAAGCATATCCAGCAGTGCTCTCTCTGCAAGAAGGACTCCCCAACACCACACAAAATCACCCTCTCCGTTGGCGGCATGTCCTGCTCCTCCTGCGTCGCTACCGTCACCGACATGCTCTCCCGTCTCCCCGGCGTATCCGACATCGCCGTCAGTCTCCTCACTAACTCCGCGACTCTCCATGTAGACAACATCTCCCTCCTCTCCTCCGTCACAGAGACAATCGACGACTGCGGTTTCCAAGCAGAGCTCGTCAGTACACAACCCATTGCCCCTTCTCCTCCAGACTCGCAGCCAGGTCCACGTACAATATCTCTCCGCGTGGACGGCATGTACTGCAAGTATGTCCTTCGCTTCTCTTCACGGTTTCTCTCTCTCATTCTCGTCAGACATTGTCCCAAAAAGATATTGGACGCTCTGCATGACCTTTTCCCAAAGATTGCCATCACCAAGCCGTTCGCCGGTCATACAGACCCAATCATCGACATATCATATCAGCCCGCGCCCCCAAAGTTCACCATCCGCACCATCATTTCTCGTATCAGGTCTGTTGATCCCGCTTTCTCTGTCTCTCCATATCATTCCCCTACCCTCGAGCAACGTACTCGCTCCATGCAGCTCCGCGAGCGATCAACTCTTCTCAAGCGTCTTCTCTTCACCTTTGTCGTCGCTATCCCTACCTTCATCATCGCCGTCGTCTACATGAGCCTCGTCCCCTCCACAAACCCGTCCAGAGTCTATCTTATGCAGCCCATGTGGAATGGAAACGCTTCACGCATGCAGTGGGCCATGTTCTTCTTGGCAACACCCATCATGTTTTATGGTGCAGCGCTCTTTCATCGCCGGAGCATCAAGGAGGTACTCGCCATGTGGCACAAAAGAAGCTCGACTCCTATCATCACCCGGTTCACCCGGTTCGGGAGTATGAACCTTCTTGTAATAATTTGTCTTTCTCCCTACTACTCTACCCTCACTCATCCCTTACCTTAGGTCTCCACCGGAGTGTCCGTGGCGTACTTCGCCTCCGTTGCCCTCCTGGCACTCACTGCCTCTCAACCGCCTGCTCCAAACGAAGTCGGAGATTCCACTACATATTTTGATTCTGTCGTCTTCCTCACCTTTTTCTTGTTGTGTGGTGAGTAGCAACAATACATCTTCTCTGCCGAGCTCACGTTCAGCTGGTTTAGGCCGATACCTCGAAGCACATAGCAAAGCACGGACTGCCGACGCCATCACAGCGTTGGCTTCCCTTCGCCCAGCAGAGGCCCTTTTAGTGACTCCGCGCGATCCGTCGGACCCGGTTTCTTATACCTCAAACGTAGACCTCGAAAAGGGCGACCCTGAGAAAGGTGACATTGCCATTCCCCCCTGGCGCAAAATCGAAAAAGTATCCGTTGATCTTCTCGAAGTCGGGGACACTGTCCGTGTTTTGAACGGAGCGACTCCACCGTCTGATGGTACTATCGTCTCCGGTGCAGGGACCTCGTTCGACGAGAGCTCCCTCACAGGTGAGGCTAGGCTCGTCAAAAAACAAGCCGGAGATCGAGTTTTCCTTGGCACGATCAACAAGGCAAAAGCCGTTGATGTCAGAGTGGACGCCGTTGGCGGCGTGACAATGTAAGTACTTGTCCGATACTGGTGGCTGCTGTCTCATTATCTTGTAGGTTGGACCATATCGTCCGGATTGTCCGTGAGGGACAAGTCCGACGTGCCCCAATTGAACGGATCGCGGATATGGTTACAAGTGTGTTCGTCCCGATCGTCACTTTATTGGCCATCATCACTTGGGTCGTATGGCTCGCTCTCGGGCTAGGAGGTGGGATCCCTCGCGATTATCTGGATATTGAAATGGGTGGCTGGAGTATGTCCTGCGTGTTCTATCTTCTGGTTTTTCCATTAACTTTATCTATACCAGCTGTGTGGTCGCTCGAGTTTGCGATTGCGGTGTTCGTGGTCGCTTGCCCTTGTGGCATTGGTCTCGCAGCTCCAACTGCCCTCCTCGTCGGTTCTGGTCTCGCAGCCAAATACGGCATCCTCGCACGCGGCGGAGGCGAAGCATTCCAAGAGATGGCGCAAGTCGACGTTGTTGTGTTCGACAAAACTGGAACACTAACCGAGGGAGGACAACCTCAAGTTTCAGACTTTGAGGTGGCTTCCGGCTCAAGATGGACAGTCCAGACTATCCTTGGAATCGCTGCGGAACTTGAGTCTGCGTCGTCGCACTCATTAGGCACCGCTGTTAAAAATTACGCGACCAAACACGAGGCAGCCCAGTTGAACGCGATTGGTTTCGACGAGGTTGCCGGACGCGGTGTCAAGGCTCAGTTCGAGACATTGAGTTGCACAGCTCTCATTGGGAACGAAGCATGGATGAGAGAACACGGAGCCAATCTGGACGCTCAAATGGCTTCCGCGTTGGCCAGGTGGATGACCGAGGCCAAGAGCGTCGTCCTTGTCGCCATCAGCGATGGCAGCGCCGACGTCTTTTCTGTCGTGGCCACCTTTGCAGTCACGGACCCTCTGCGAGCAGAAGCTCGCGATGTCATTCGACTCTTCCACGAAAGAAGCGTCGGAACGTGGATGATCTCTGGTGACAACGAGCCGACGGTCAAGGCTGTCGCGAAAACGGTTGGCATTCCAGAGATGAATATCTTGGCTGGAATGCTCCCCCACCAGAAAGCAGAAAAGATTGAATGGCTACAAGCGAACGGTGTCAAGCGCCCCACTTCGAGATGGCAGAGGCTTTTCGGCAAGAAGAGCCCGAACGAGCGGTGCATCGTGGCGATGGTCGGCGACGGTATCAATGACGCACCCGTAGGTCTTTTTCGTTTTACTCTCCAGATGCTGGTGTACTGACGGATACGAAAGGCCCTCGCTGCGAGTGACATTGGGATTGCCATTGGGTCTGGCAGCGACGTTGCCCTCTCCAGTGCTTCATTTATCCTGGTATCCTCGAACCTCAAGAGTCTCCTCACGTTGTGCGACCTGTCGCGGAAAGTCTTTAACCGTGTGAAGCTAAATTTTGTGAGCATCTTTGCGTCTGTCCTTGCGTGCCACGATGGCTGACCCGTTCTCGCAGGTTTGGGCGTTCATGTACAACATTGTTGCGGTGCCGATCGCTGCGGGCGTCATATATCCCGCCGGTCACGCGCGTCTTTCCCCCGTCTGGGCATCATTAGCAATGGCTTTATCGTGAGTCTTGGATGATGCGCGCGGGTTCGAGGTGCTAACCTATCATCCCCAGCTCCGTCTCTGTCGTCGTTTCTTCATTGTTACTCAAGTTGTACAAGGAGCCCAAAGTGTAAATCGCAGGGCAGTCATTGTAGGATTGAAGTTTACTTGCAGTCACTATGCTTTCCAAGTTTTGTATTATCAAATGTAGTCGTATCAATATCACTTAGCTCGTCCTATACATGTCCGCGATGCTTGCATAAAGCAGGTCAGGACGCTCTCTGTTGTTGCAACAATTGATGTTCTTTCTTAGTGCGATAAAAGTCCGAGAACGACAGCCGGATACCCAAGAACCGGCAGTCGAAATCAGGGTGCGATTGCAGCGCATGGACGATGGACTGCGCAGAGTCGCTAAAGGACGCGCTGTACTCCCTCACGAGGGCGCGAATTTTCGAGAGGGACTGAGGGCCCATACGATCTGGGGCTGGGATACTGTAGATCCCCTGACATGACACAAATTGAGTAGTGTAGGGAATGATTCGAAACGGACGTACCCTATCCGCGTCCTTTTCTTGGTCCCGTCTTGCCGCTTCTGACAAGCAGTAGTTGTAAAAGTTTTCCTGTCGATGGAGTCGTCACAAGCGGTCGTGGCTCTGAAGGTCGAGACTCACGGTGGCCTCACGGAATTGTAGGATTGTCTGAAAGGCATCCCGGACTTGGGTGAGGAGGTTCTCCTGAAAAAGCAAGGGGTGAATACGTGCGCAATTCCGGGAAAATAAGTCCAAACCTCCTTTCCAGCCTTGGGGAAGAGCAAAAGTACCTTCTTGACCATCCTGTCAAGGTACGTCCGATGTGCCTCGATCATGGCGTCTAGATCGCCTTCACGCTTTTGGAAAAACTCAGTCAAGACTGTCCACGAGCATGCAATGACTTCCAATTGGCAGTAGGCCTGGATTTGGCGAACGAAATGTATCATCTCAGCCATGACGATGCGAATCTGGTGCCAATCATATTCGAGATCTAACACGTCCTTGTGGTGAGTAGGAAAGTCAAAGAGGATAAATACCTACCAGGTAGCCTGAGGAACGTTCTCGATGCACCGGCAATTCTCATCCAACCTTGACTTAGTGTGCTCTCCATCCTCTTCAACTTCCACAGGTGATTGAACAGCTTTAAATACTTGACCATCGAATCAGGGTCGAGAATCGTGTCGATCGGTGCGTCGACTTTGTATTCGAGGGTAAACACATCCCAGCCAATTTCACCGTGGGAGTACTCGAGCATGCGCGCATCAAGTCTACGGAGGACGTCAGGGGGGTCGTTTTGAGCATTGGAGGTGCGGATGGCTGTCTCGAGAGTCGCGGTCAAGTTATGCCGATAGAGGGTGTTTGCGGGGCGAGCGAGGCTTGGTCTACGGAAACGATTGAAGAATGTAACTGGGTGACGAAATGGACTTACCCTAAAGCCTCCATGAGTTGCTCTGCAAAGTCACCATAACCGAGGAGTAGGTAATGCTTTAGGGCGTGAAGGTGATCCATCAATTTGAACTTTTCGATGAATACCTCGAACAGCCTTTGACTAGCAGTTGAGTAAGCAGAGTCTATCGATCGCTCCAGTCCGGCGATGTCACTGTACTTGAGGACTGTCCAAGGCGAGAGATCCAATTTGGTCGAGTGTGGAAAAAAGTGGTGACTTACTTCCACCCGTATTGCTCATCTTTTCTCGGGTAGCAACCCAATCACTGTCGTGGCAGCTGTATCGGATGAAATTGAGGCTCTTTCCGGTAGAGAATATCTACAAAGTGGCCAGACTGGTGGATGCACAACTCAGCGGGTGGTGTCGCTTACCTTTTTTCCAAAGGCTTCTCCGACGAACATGGGAAGCATGTCCTTTCTGAAACGGTATTTTGCTTGCCAGAGGCGAAGACCACTTTCGCGCTCGGTAGATATGTCCTCTGCGTCACCTGCGAGTGCGCCAAACATGCCATCGCCGCCGCCTGTGAGTAATGAGGGATGTAACAGGTATTGTACGTGAGTAAGGTCTGGGTCTACCGAAACGAAGAACTCGTTGTAGGGATCGTAGAGTTCTCCGGAAAAGAGCCATTTGTGCAAGGTGGAAAAGAAGGGTTTGGATACCTGTTTAGAGTTGGAGCGAGTTATCTGAGGGAGCGAGAGGTGACCGACCTCTTCGAGTAATTGATCAGTGAACTTGCGAACAAAAGGGTCGCCGTTATCGGTGTAGCTGTGAATGAGATTAACTAGAGCGCCACCCTGAGCGCCTGGTCGATGTTCTTTAGAGGGGATATACGGGAGAAAATTGAAAGTGAGTACCTCTGGCGCCTTCGACGCAGACGCTCATCATGCGCATCCTGAGCCTCCAGTCGTTTACCCAGACATCGAGACGTTTCAAAGTGAGAGCAGACTCTCGATCGGCTGTGTCGGTGTCGGTGTCTGTGTTTGGGATGGACATTTGGGACTCGAGGGTTGCGACAAGACGGTAGTACTCTGTGAGTTGAGCCTGGAGGTGATGACACAGACTCTGTTCGATCATGCCGACAGCGGAGCGTCGTTGGCTGTCTTTGACGAACGCGTCGACTCTAGAATATAGATGTCCGACTTCGGCGAGTCTGTGTATGAGAGACCTGACAGGGGAAGGGATGATGTATCTCTGTAGATGGGTGAGGGAGGGGAACGAAGAGATGGACAAATGGTGTACCGTATCGTCGAGGAATACGAGCTTGTTGATGTCATCTTGGTCGGAAAAGGCTAGCTGTATGTATTTTCCAGATATGCCTTGAAGGAGATAGAGTGTGTCGCGCAAGAGGAGATGCTCTGGGAGGCGTGCTTGGGCTGGCTGGGTCAGGGAGTGGAGGAGACGAACAAGGGGAGAAGGGGTACCTGTTCTGGCGCGATACTCGCGTAAAATGACTGCCTTTGATTTTTGCCTTGATGGCCGGGGATCTACTGGACTCGGTGCGGCGGAGGGAGGTCTTGTGGTCGGGGGATAGAGTGTGGCGAGAAAGGGCGGTGCGGGTGTAGAGTGAGCGCGCGAGGAGGAGGCGATGGTGTAAAGGAAGAGGAGCGCCTCGTGTTTGCGGGAGAGGACGGGCTGTGGAGGGTTAGTGAGATGGAGAGAGAGCGAGAGAGTGGACGGACTTGGTCGAGGAGACGGGCGAGGAGGTTCGTGAATCGGAGTGAGATGGTGCTCGGCGAGGGATGGTGTAGGACTGTGGAGAGGTGAGCGGTGTAGGAAGAGAGTGACGCGATGACGCACGGTGTCGCTTGATGAGGCTGGCGAGGTGCGCGGTGTCGGTGTCGTATGACTGGCCAATGTGACTGTCGGTCGCGTTAGTCGAGCCAAGGCGGGCTGATCCGACTGACCTGGCGAGGATGTCGGCTGCGTGGGCTGCGAGGTCGTCTCTGAGCCGTCTGCTGTCGCGCGCGGCGGGCACGACGAGCCCGACGAGGGCATCGAGCGACGCTGCCGCCATGGTGGCTGTGAAGTGACTTGTTCCCGTCCCATCATGGAGCCTTTCGCGTATCAGACACGCCTCCTCGAGCGCACCACCTCCCGCTCAGATCGACCGCGCTGGACGCCCTCTCACCGCGTCGCTCCCAGCCTTGACGCGCTCAGAGGAAAGTGGGAAGAGCGCGCACTCGACGACGTCACCACCACCCCTCCGAATCTCAAGCGACACACGCTCCCCGCTCACATCGTCGCGTCCCCGCTCTCACCAAATTCCACTGGCCTCTCCGTCGAGAACCTCGACTCACCCGCTTCCGCTTCTCCAGCTCCCAACCGCATCCGCTTGCCGGTCCAGGCTTCTATACCCGAGCCTGCATCAGATACCCCGTCCCCGCGATCACGTCGCTCAAATACCCTCGACAGCTCCACAGTAAACTATGCCGCTGCTCGTCAGGCGTTGCACAGGATCTCTGATTCCCCTCCAGTTCCCTCATCTCCCACATCCAAACCCTTGCTCGCACCCAATACCTCTGCCTCCACTCTCCATCGCCGGCCTACGTCGGTCTATGCCACCTCTCATTACAACATGTCCACTCCGCCAGACAAACTCCGTCATCGTTCATCCTCTACTGTCGATCTTACACCCACCCTTTCCCCTTCCCCCGATCGTCCCCCTTCCCGCACTTCCTACTCACCTTCCCACTCACCCACCCCGTCTTCAGTCATGTCACCCATACAGTACAAGAGCTCATACATGGCCAACAAAAAGGCTTCCACGTATGGACAGATCGGGGCTCACAGGCTCGGTGGCCATCTTCCCCGTATAGCCAGTGGAGATGGCGACGACTCTCCGCAAGAGCATGACCAGTCATCTCCACCGACAGCCCCTTCCTCTCCGCAAAAGGAAAAACCAACATACCATAATCCCCCTTATAATCTACCCCCCTTCTCCCCTGTCACTCAGGAGCGCGTTGCATCTGGGATTGTCGATTCCGATGACGTCGCCGGCATACCCGGTCGCCTTCGTTTATCCAGAGACAAGGCTCCCAAAGCCGCTCATACCTCGCCCTTGCCCTCCTCCCGTTTGACAAGGGGTCTGTGGGCTGATAGACAGAGGCATCTGCTGCAAGCTTACGAGTATCTGTGTCACGTCGGTGAAGCCCAGCAATGGATAGAAGGTTGTCTCGGAGAAGAACTCGAATTCGGTGTCGTCGAGATGGAAGAACGGCTAAGGAATGGTGTCGTTCTCGCAAAGCTGGTCAGAGCTTTCCAAGGTGAACGTGTCGTGCGTCGCATCTACGAGGTACTCTTCTTTCCCTTGTTCCTGGCTCTGGCCTGACCACTCTCAGTCAAAGTCGTCCAAGCTAGACTTTCGACACTCCGACAATATCAACCATTTTTTTGTATTTGTTCGACAAGTTGGTCTTCCAGAGGTATGCCCTTTCCTTACTCATCATCGATATCCTCCTTCATTCATATTATCATAGTGCTTTATCTTTGAGCTCACAGACTTGTACGAGAAGAAAAATCTCCCAAAAGTTATTTATTGCATTCACGCCCTCAGGTATGATACCAACGCTACCTGATCGTCAGTGGCTCATCTTGTATAGCCATCTCCTTGCGAGGCGAGGACTCGCCCAGCGCATAGGAAACTTGCTCGGCCAATTGCAGTTCTCTGACGATCAGCTGCAAAAGACACAGAAAGGGCTCCATGATGCTGGCGTTCCAATGCCCAACTTTGGTGATGTTGGTCGAGAGCTTGCCAAGGAGATCAACGAAGAACCGGAGGTCGAAGTAGAGACCGAGGGCGAGCGTAAGCGTTGCCATGCCGCATCTTCTTAGTACCCCATCATGGCCCCTCATACGCATCTTAGGGCGAGACCGCTTGCTTTTGGAGTGCGAGGATTCCATTCGCGCTCTGCAATGTTTGGCGCGTGGTTTCCTAGTGCGAAAAGCCCAGGCCACCCAATACGCCCGCCTGCGTTTTGCAGAACGATATGTACCCAAGATCCAAGCTCTCTGTCGCGGTGCCATCGCACGACGTCAAGCCTCTAATCTCCGCAGGGAAACTGCCGATCTCACCCCATGGGTGATTCGCCTCCAGACCGCCGCTCGCATGGTCCTGAAACGAAGGCAATGGCTCGACTACCTTGCGCGCATTCGGGCGTCCGCCAAGTGTGTTGTTAAAGTGCAGGCGCAGATTCGGGGCATACTTCAACGACGGCGATTTGCTCGCCTCAAAGCGGCACTGCAGAGCAGTCGGGTACTGTTTGTAAAGTTGCAATCTTCTGCGCGGGCCAAGATCGCGAGACAAAACGTCATCGAGGTATCCAAGACATTTACCAAAGTCGAAATTTCGACGTCTGTCGTATCCGTGCAAGCGGCCGCACGTGGGTTCTTGATGAGGGCGGCGATCTCGGGGCAGCTGAGGAAGCTTGATCTCGTGGAGGATAGCATCGTTACTCTCCAGGCCCAGTGCCAAGGTGTACTCGTGCGTAGACGGATCCGGACGCAGCTTGCGAAGCTGGACGACGTGTCTTCCACCGTCATCCGAATTCAAGCCGCAGCTCGGACGTATATCGCTCGTAAACGCCTTCTCAACCTCATCCGTGGTCTCCGCCGAGCAACTCCAATGTTGATAGGTCTCCAAGCCCGAGCTCGTGCAAGCCTTGCCCGTCAGCGACACAAGAACATCAACAAAGCACTCTCCGAGATCAAGGTTGTCTCTTCCGTTGGTGGTTTCCAAGCGCTCGCCCGTGCCGCGCTCGCTCGTAACCGACACCGAGAGCAACAGAAGAAACTTGAGTTCGTAGTACCCGACGTCACAGGTTTGCAAGCCGTTGCTAGAGGCTATCTAGTACGCAGGGCCTACATTGCCTGGCGCGATCATCTGTGGTATAACCAGCCCGTCGCAACAATGCTACAGGCACTACTACGTGGTGTTCTCCAGAGGCGCAAGTTCCACGCAAAGATACAGTACTACCGCGAAAATTTGCATAAGGTCATCAAGATTCAGTCTCTCTTTCGTGCCAAGGAAACGCGCGAACAATATCGTCAGCTTACTCTGGGGAAGAACGTCACGGTTGGCACGATCAAGAACTTTGTCCATCTTCTTGACGATTCAGAGGCTGATTTCCAAGATGAAATCAAGGTGGAAAGGTTAAGAAAAAAGGTTGTCGAGAGCATCAGAGAGAACCAGGCACTCGAGAACGATGTCAACGATCTGGACGTCAAGATTGCGCTAGTAGTGCAGAACGTCAAATCGTTCGAGGAACTTGTCAAGGTGCGACGAATGTACGGTGCGGATAGTGCCGCAGCGCATGCTGCACGGGCTTCCATCCTTGCCGCCCATGGTGATCCATTTGCCGGGACTTACACCTTGGATCACGCAGCCAAGCGGAAACTCGAACTCTATCAGCAGCTTTTTTACCTGCTGCAAACGCAGGGAGAGTATCTGTGTCAGCTATTCGTTGAGTTGACCGACGATGACTCGGAAAAGCACAGATCATTGGTTGAGCCCGTCGTGTTGACATTGTTCGGTTATGGACAAGATAGGCGAGAAGATTATCTTCTGCTCAAATTATTACAGGTTAGTGACATCCGCTTGGGACGCTTGCAGTCATGCAGCCATTCATCTATGTATCCATAGCTATCCATTCGCCAGGAAGTTACCAGTGCCGGGACAGTAGAGGACGTCATCCGTGGTCATCCAATGTACATCAATATCTCAGTACAATACCTCCGACCCAAACAAGTTCCCTATGTGCGGGACACGCTCCAAGCTATCGTGCGGGAACTCGTTGAAGCGTCTGACCTTGATCTCGAGTCAGATCCCTCAAAAGTATGTGTTGCACTTTTTTTGCCAGTGACAAACTCTCAATTGAACTTCAGATTCATCGGGCGAGGATTGACATTGAGGAAATGCGATCTGGTAGAGCCAGTACAAAGCCTAAAGAACTGCCTTTCTACGAAGCTCTCAAGGATCCAGATACCAGAGCTGAGTACATTAGACGTACGCAAAGTCTTCAGAATCCTGATTAACTACTCACGAAACAACGCCATCTAGATATGCAAAAGTTGCAGTGGTGGAGTGAAGCTTTCATGGTAGCCATCATCCAGTCAACTAGAAAGATGCCATACAGTATGCGGTTTATAGCTCGCGAGACATTACTTTCCTTGCGTGTAAGTCGAAAGGAACCTTTTCGTCGTTGTATTGCTCATGCTGCTTCAGGAAAAATTCCCTGGTGTACCGGACACGGCCTATGCCGCGTGTATCGCAAGGCTGGTTTTCTACCGATACCTCAACCCTGCTATCCTGTCTGTTTCGTTTACCGTGCAAGTCAACTATGTCTGATTCCCGGTCCAGCGCACCGGAGACTTTTGATATGGTCTCCACAGTTGACGTCGCCTCAAGGAAGAATCTCGCACAGATATCTCAGGTGCTGACACAGATTGCCTCGGGTTCCGAGTTCTCAGAAGACAGCCCCCAATTCGTGCCTATCAATGAGATGGTTCGCAAGACCATCGCGGACATGACAGTTTGGATGCTCCAGAGTGATTACCCCCACTTCCATGGGTTCGCCAACGTTATCTCATATTTTCTTTTGCAGTCGCAGACGTCCCAGATGCTGAGACTCATTATCATGCCCATGAATTCTTGGACGTTACCGTTCAACCGAAACCTATTTATATTTCACCCAACGAGGTATATGGAATGCACACGTTGCTCTCGAAATACCAGGACAAACTCGTAAGAATATATCTCTTAAGAATTCTATGATTGTTCGTAACTGACTTGCTTATTCAGTCACCCTCCCGCGACGATGCTCTCCGTGTCATACTACAGGAATTAGACGGTGTTCCGCACCTCGACAACGACGAGCTAAAGGATGCCCGAGATCAAGCCGTTACTCTGGAGCTCACGAACAGGTTTGCCCGCGTCCGAGGTTAGTTTTGTCTCGACACTCGAATGCCCTGCTCACGCTGTTTCAAGACCCTCAAGCAGACGAGAAAGCATTATGGGTCCAGGCTAAGCGTGGTGTTCTAGCAATCCTTCGCGTTCAGCCCGCGCAAGACCTGGTCGAGTCTTTGATGCGCCCAGTGACTGAGGAAGATGAATTGCGTTGGGAAACTATTGTTGCTGAGATGGACAACGAGCCTGTCAACAGGCGCATGCCTTCAGCGGGTGGTGCGGAATCTGGGTACAGGCTTGAAGACATACGATCGTATGTATAGGAGCCCCCCAAGAGAACGTGGCGCTGATAGACATCCAGACTTCAATTCAAGGAAGTCAAAGCACATGCCATATTCTTCCTTCTTGAACTGGAGAAGCTGGGGAAGATCACACGGGACGATGGGTTTCAAGGCATTCTTAATGCTATCGCAAGCGATGTTCGCAGCAAGCACCGCAAACGACTGCAACGACAGCAGGAAATGGACAGCATGATGGATGCTCTGAAATATCTAAACGAGCGCAAGAAGTACTTTGAGGAGCAGATTGATAGTTATCACAGCTACGTCGAGGCTGCGATGGCTACCATGCAGCGAGGGAAAGGGTAGGAAACTCGACGCTATGTTTTTTTGTGGTGGACTGACATGATCTTTGTTCCAAGGAAAAAGCGTTTTGTTATTCCATTCACAAAGCAATACTTCCACCTCCGCGACCTGCAGAAATCCGGCAAGAATCCTCAATTTGGTTCATTCAGATACAGCGCCAAAGACTTATACGAGAAAGGCATCCTCTTGTCCATCGACAAGTTCTCCCCTCGCCAGTTTGATAAGATTGATGTCATCATCTCTTCAGAGAAAGCAGGTGTTTTTAACTTTGAGGTGCGGAATAATGCCCTCGGCATCACAAATCGAATCGGCATCACGGATATCCGCATGGAGGACCTGCTTCAGGCGCAATTTGAGAATCAGGCGTCACTCTCCCTTTTCAACGGACTAGTAAAAGTCAACATTAACCTTTTCTTGTATCAAATCAACAAGAAGTGAGTGACATTCCCATAATTTGGTCTCTGGGGACTAACCCGTCGACGCACAAGGTTCTACACCTGATCTTTCCGAGTCCCTGACATCTATACATATGCATGTGCTTCCTATTGCATAATACTTTGCCCAGTCTTTGAGTCATTGGCATCTCAGTATTACACGTCGCACTCACGCTTTGTTTCAAGTTAGCATGTAACGATAGTCTAACCAACCACATTCTGTATTTCTGCATATATGCTCACGACTTATGATGTATTTGCTCCCTCAATTTAATGCCTTCTTGATCGGAACTATTGAAGATTTTTTATCTTCGAGCTGGTTCTCGTGGTTTGTCAGCGTTGCGTCGTTGATAACTTCAAGTTCTCACTGCACCACTTCCCAGTGTTAATAAAGTCCCCATGTCTGCCTTCGGTCCCCCGCCACTACCGCTTGGTTGGACAGAGCACGTAGGTAACGTACAATCAACCTTGGAAGAGGGTGTACTACGAGTTCAAACCATCATTTACGATACGCAGGACCGGGCGGCCAGCCTTACTACTACCATGCTGCGAGTCAACAATCAACCTACATTCGACCCCTTCCCGCGTTTCCCGTTATACCCCCTCCTGCTGCTGCTCAACCGCCCAAGAAGAAGAAAGAAAAACCCCTCGTCAAGAAGCCGATTCCCGGCACGGAATGGCTCCGGGTGACGACTACCGAGGGAAATATATTCTACACCCACAAAGGAAGGAAAGAAAGCGTGTGGGTAGTCCCAGAAGAGGTCAAGGATGCCCTTTTGGAGCTCGAGCGCGCCGAGGTCCTCGAGGCGGAGCAAGCGAAGCTCGAGCAAGATGAGCAAGAGGCGGAGGCAGCCAAGATGGAACGGGAGATGGAGGAGGAAGTAGATAGGATCAAGACGGAGGTGCAGGTGCTTGTGAAGCGCAAAAAAAGCGATGAACCGGAGCCATTGGATGAGGTGGTCGTTACCAAGAAGGTACGTCTTGAGGAGGAGGACGATGGACAAGAGGAAGAGGTCGGAGAAGAAGGGGAAGAAGAGGGCGAGGAGAGTGAGGCAGAGGAAGATTGGCAAAAGGAAGCTGCGGCCCAACTCGCTGCAGAGGCAGAGGAAGAGCAGAAGAGACGAGAAGAGGAGGCACAGAGAGTAAAAGAGGCTGAGGAAGCAGAGGCGAAGAAAGCCCAGGAAACGCAACCACTCAATATGCCTGATCGTGTCGACCTTTCTCTTGATGAAGCAAAGGCGCTCTTCAAGGTATTCAGTATGCACCTATCGACTATTCTGATATTTACGAATATTGCAGACGCTCTTGCGAGAAAAGGATATCAACCCCTTACACCCTTGGGATACCTCTTTACCGCTCTTTATCTCTGATCCTCGATATGTCCTCCTTCCCTCTGTCTCAGCACGCCGTGACGCTTTTGACGAATACTGCCGAGATCGTGCTCGTGAGCTGAGACAAGAAAATGTCAAGAAGGAAAGAATACAAGCAAATCCCAAGGAAGAATTTGACGCCTTGCTGCACGAGCAAGTGAAGAGTACACGCACTATATGGTCCGATTTTCGTCGAGCATGGAAGAAAGACCGCCGATTCTATGGCTGGGGCAGAGATGATCGTGAGCGTGAAAAACGTTTCAAGGACTACTTGAAAGAACTTGGAGAGAGTACGTCTTTTCTGGCTTGCACGATGACTGGAACTTATGAGTGAGTAGAAAAGCGCGCTACTGCTGAGAAGGCGGAAGCAGAATTTTTTGCTTTGCTACGCGAAGGTGGCTTTGTTAAGTCGGACTCGGTCTGGAAAGATGTAAGCTACATATCTATTTTTACTGCTTCCTATATGCTGAAGTATTATTTTCAAAGATCAAACATAAATTATCCGATGATCCGCGGTACGATGCCGTTGGCTCGTCTACACTTCGAGAGGAACTTTTCAATGCATTCCTGAAAGCCCGTGGGCCATCTGATAGTAAGAGTCATCAGGACGAGATCGACAAACCGCGGTCCAGGACACCAACAGACGAAACAGAGAATGATCGTAAATATCATGAGAAAAGACAACGTGCTTTGAAAGAGCGTGAAGAGCGAGTGAGGGTTCAACGTGGTCGCACGGAAGCAGAGATTGGGAGGTCGAGATCGGGACTGACCAAGGAAGAGGGTGAAAGAGTATTCCGGTGAGCCACACCAGGGTTTATCTTCCTGAAACTATTATTTCTGTGGCGCTCAACAACTTGTTTCTCTTTTCCAGTACGCTTCTGACGGATGCTATCCGAGACCCCCAGGTACGCTGTCAACGTGTTTGGGAACAGACATTGACTCTCCACTCAGTTGTCTTGGGATGCCGTGCTTCCGCAGTTAGCAACGGATCCTCGATTCACGAATTCACCTCTACCGAAGGACCAGCAACTACACTTGTTTCATTCCCATATGCACCAGCTTCGTTCAAAGTATCTGAACAGTCTGCACGCATTGTTCGGTGCACACGCACCCTCTTTGGCAGCTTCTTTTCCCCAGCTTCCTCTTGAGTCGATCGAGAAATCATTACCAGCCACCAAGCTGGGATTTGACTCCCGGGAGTTGGAGAAAGAGTTTGACAAATGGCAGAGGGAGAGGACTTCTGACGCAAGGAAGGCATTTGACGAGATGCTGTCCGAGAATGCGTTTGTAGAATTCTGGGGAAGACTTGGAAAGATTGGTGGGGAAGGCGTCGACGGGGGAGTAGCCGCCGAGGAATTGGGGGAAGACGAGGGAGAAGGTTTCGGTGGAAAAGTTGACATGAAGGTTCTGGCTAAAAATGTCGACTTGGAAGACATTATTAATGTGCTCAAGGTAAGAGTCACGAATTTGTATCGACTTGATCTTAGGGTGATCCCCAGAACGACAAGAGGTATATCTTATTTGAGCATGTGCCAGACCAGAGGGAAAGGTGGATTCGAGTGTGTTATTTCTCGTCTTTATCGCAGGTTCCTTGCTCACGAATTATGTCACAGCACTACTTGGCCGGTCTGTCTGCACCGAAGTTATCTGTCCATGTCTGACCGTTTCGTTGTGTACAAGTTTTGTTATGTAATACGCGTTGGTCACATGACAAAGAAAAGTAAATCACGTGACTCTATGACACGTCAATCGTTGGCATCATTTTAAAAGGTTTCACTGGTTGCTGTATACGTGTCCATCTTTCTTTCTGTTTCTCAGCGATGCGCCTCCTCCGCTCGCTGGTTCTGGCGTTTTCCCTCCTTACTCACCACGCATTCGCTCAGGATGCCAGCGACACTCCAAGAGCCAAACATGAATACCAGGTCTGTGTCTTTCCGACATCTTGTGTCCAACTCTAATCCATCCATAGAGTGACGTAGCGCGTCTTCGCAGGATAGTCATCAACAGGTGAGCGTCCCTTGGTCCTCGTAATGTACTCGAGTCTCACGCGCTTTCAGTCTTTACTCGAATAGGTAGCCAACCTTGTCCTCGTCCCTGTTCAGGGGGTCTGATTGAGTAATTTTAGAGATGTTTTCCTCCGAGAACTGATTTCGAATGCCAACGATGCTCTCGAGAAGTTCCGCCTGACCGCTCTCACGGAGAAAGACATCTATGATGGTGTTTCCCCCTTGAACGTGACCATCAAGGCCGTAAAGAACGAAGACGACAATGGTGGTCGCATTATCATCACTGGTACGCGTCTCTCCAGTCGTTCTCTTGGTAGAGCTAATAAACCTAGATACTGGTATCGGAATGAGTGCGGAAGAGCTGACGAGCAACCTGGTGCGCTGAACCTGGTGGTACTGGCGGCTACCAAACTCACATTGTACCCAGGGAACACTTGCGAAATCAGGGACTTCTGAGTTCCTTGATCAAGCAGGCAGTATGGACACCACTAACTCTGGTAACCTGATCGGTGCTTTCGGTGTCGGATTCTATAGCAGGTACCTATCGCTCTACACTTACTCTGCGACGTTTGAAGACCGAGTATCTTAATAACTCCTAGTTTCCTCGTCGCGGATAAAGTCACCGTCGCATCTATTCCACCAAAGTCTTCCAAACATCCCAACCCATCGCAGAATGTCTTCAGTTCCTCTGCTGATGAAGGTACCTTTGAAGTATATCCTGACCCCCGCGGAAATTCCCTCGGCCACGGCACAGAAATTACCCTTGAATTGAAGCCTGATGCGAAACAATATCTGATTCCCTCGAACTTGATGAACCTTATGTATGTATATCTCCCTATGACCGTGATGTATTCACTACACTGAAATTCGTACAAGTAACAAACACTCGGCCTTCTCTACCTCTTTTCCCATCTATCTTTGGAACGAGGTTGAGCAGGAAGTTCCCATAGAAGAAGAGGAAGAAATACCGCAGAGTGATCCGGAGACAAAGGACAACGGAGAAGAGGCTGTCGTCGAGGAGGAAAAACAGGCTGATCCGGACACGCCCAAGACAAAGACGGTGATGGTCGGCTTGTGGGAGCACATGAACTCTCAACCTCCTCTTTGGATGCGGTGCGTCGCTGCCATTTCGATTGAAAGCGACTGAAGATTAAGTTGACGGTTACCAGGGATCCCAAAACTGTCACAGACGAGGAGTACGGATTGTTGTACCAAGCCACGTTCAAGGACTTTCAAAAGCCTCTTACTTGGACTCACTTCGCTGGCGATTCAGGGGATGTCTCCTTCCGCGCACTCATTTACGTTCCTTCTCGCCTGTGAGTCAAAAGTTTGAGTACGGAAGTTGATTGTTGATAAACTCTAGACCTAATGATTTCCTGAATAAACCGGTTGATGCATCCACCAACGACGTCAAGCTACTTGTGAAGCACGTATTCATTACTTCCGATCTCGGTGAATATGCTCTGCCCAAGTGGGCGAGCTGGGTGAAGGTCATAATTGACGGTACGCACCTGCAACTATCTCGCAGACAGTATGGCTGAATCTGTGTCTAGCGGAGGATCTCCCGCTAAACGTATCTCGCGAGACACTCCAGTCTAGTGAATTCCTCAGGCAGATCAAGAATCTTATTATTCGCCGCCTTCTTCTGCTCTTTGGAAAGGTTACTGAAGAAGATCCGGAGAAGTTCCATGAGATCACCAACATATACAACACCGTTCTCAAACTTGGCGGAGCGGATGATAATAGGAACCGCGAGCGAATCTCGGCTCTGACGCGTTATGCCACGAATCAGAGGAACGTCACTTCCTTTGATGATGTACGTGAATCACATTGAAAGAAGACTGTATGGCTGATCCACGGAAAACTCTGCAGTATGTCACTAATAAAAAACAGGGCCAGAACCAGATTTTCTACCTCGCTGACATGGGTAAATCCATCGAGCATCTTGCGGGCAGTGTTTTCGTGGAGAAGCTCCATGCCCGAGGCTATGAAGTCTTCTTGATGAATGAACCCTTGGACGAGATTTTGATACATAGTCTACAGAGCTGGAAGTGAGTTTTTTTTTACTGTGTCTATTCGGACTGGAACGTTGACTGGTCACAGGGGCATGCGATTCCAAGATGTCGCGAAGGCTGGTCTCAAGTTTGGCGATGGTATGTATTCATTTAATGTACATTTCAGCGACGAATAAAATTCGTTGCAGATTCCGAGGAAGAAGAAGAAAGCATAGCAGCTCTGACGGAGAAGTTTGCGCCTTTACTGAGCTGGCTGAAGGTCCAGGTTGGCGACAATGCAAGAGATGGTAAAAAATCTGCGCTGAAAGACCTACCCAAACTGACCATGAGGCAGTTGTTATCTCTGATAGGCTTGTGACGAGCCCGTGCGCCATCGTAGCGGACAGTATGGGCGTCACGGCTAATGTACAAAGGTTGCTAAGCGCCACAAGCAGAGGTAACAATGATGTCATGCAAGAGATGATGAGAAAGCAGAAAGTACTCGAGGTTAACCCTCGATCGCCCCTGATTGAGGGCTTGCTCTACCGGGTCCAGCAGCTGGAGGTAGATAGTGTGATGGATGAGGACCTTGCGGCCGAGCTTGAGGAGGTTGCCGCGATTCTCATCGACGGTGCACTGGTCCGTTCCGGTTTTGACGTTGCCGACTCCAATCTGTACGTTTTCGTCCGATCACATATTTGCTGGTGACTGACAGCACGACACATTAGGTTCTTGACACGGGTGGATCGTGTCTTGAGACGGTCGTTGGGTGTGTCGGAGACTGCACCAACAGACACGACTGTGAAGCCAGCGCCGCCTGTTGATCCGACGCTTGCAGAGGAGGTTTTAAGGAACCTGGAAGATGCGAAGACGTGGGATGAGTTCGTCAGCGATGAAGGTTTCCGGTTTGAGGGTGAGGAGAATGAGGCATCGGGCAAGGTAGTCGTTGAGCACGACGAGCTGTGATGTACTAGTACTATGTAGGTACATAGTGGTTCGAGTCGAAATAGCTATTGTGGATCCATCGACCAACCGGTCCATTCACACCCATCGCTTGGCGGTGCAGCTAAACTACCGCTCCTCCCTCCTACCCTCACATCATGCCGCCGCCAGTCAAGCCTGTTGCGTTCTCCCGTCTCCAGCTCGCAGCAGCCTTGCTCGGTGAGTGCTCAGGTTCGTCTTGAAAATTTCCGTCGTTCGAATCGTTCAACCAGAATACGACAACGACCCTGACGATCCCGACGCACCCTACCGTTCTGCCCATGAGAGCGCCGTCTTTGCCCACCTCCGCCGAAACCTTCCCTTGAACAAGTCCCGCAGGACCACCGACTATCTCGGCGTTCAAGTCCCAAGCGAGGTCGGAAGTGATCCAGCGAACAGAAGGCCAAGGGCCCCAATAGACGCCCTCCACAACCCATTTGGAAACGCCGACGATGAGGACGAGCCAGCTTACGAGAATGATGTTGAAGTCGACCTCACATCATGGGGACTCGACGCTTTCATGAAAAAGAACAAGGCAAAAGGAAAGGGTAAAGGGAAGGCGAAATCAGAGATACTTCCCAATCCACACGTTGGCGACTCAGTACGCACTACGCACAGTGTCGCTGGCGATACGCCCGACAGAAAGATACGGTCCATGAGTGTTGGGACTTTGAACGATTTCGGCGCAGGTGGTGTGTTTTTGGACGCTGATAGTGGACCCGACAGTCTTGGGCGTATACGGTCCTCGGCAGACCTCGACCAGCTTCAGCCACCACAACCACCACTCCAGCGTCGTCGTGCTTCTGCTCATGTCCTCATCGAGACTCTCCCCGTACAACCGCCTCTCCATTCCGTTCCTTTCCCTTCAGTCTCTGTTTCAGGACGGTCGTCTCCTGGCCCAGAGGAAATTCTAAGACCGGGGTCTCGTTCATCGCGCTTAGATTTGCAAACCACTCATGCGCGCACACAATCCAATGGGAGCTTGGGTTCAAAGGCTTTGCTAAATGACATCCTTGACGATGAAGATGCCAATCCATTCGCTGTTCAACCTCCTTCTCCAGATCGCGCTTCTCGCTTCGACCCGAAGGCGAATCGAGGTCGCACCATGTCGAGTGGGTCGATTGCAGATGACAATGCCTTCTCCGTCCGTCTTCCCTCTCCCTCCCGATCCTCTCGCTTTGATCCGAAGACGCATGGTCGGACCATGTCCGTTAATTCGATGGGTACACGCATGCTTCTTGAAAACGATGCTGATGCCGAGTCTCGACGTGATCGACCACTCTCCACGTTAGAATTACTCCGACCAAAAGTTCTCGTCATGCCAAGCCCCTTACAGAGCACTGTCCCTGCTCAAGAACCTCAGCCCGTAACAAGAGCGCACAGCGGATTCCAAATTTCTACTGACGGACCTCCCCTTCCCCCGGCTGCCCGATCTTCTCGCCTGGGCATACCCGTTGCTTCTAACTCGTTTACCCCGAACCCTCGTGCTAGTCTTTCGTTGTCCCAACTTGCCTTCCGAAACACGTTGGTCGTGGGCGGGCAGAGGGACATTGCCTACTCGGATATCGATCGTCATTTTCCTCGTGCACTCAAAGATGGAGAGCAAGCTTACTTTGAAATCGAAGAGGAAGAATCGCCGGTGCCTTCCTCTATTCCCTTGCCTCCTGTGCCGCCAACAGCGGAGTTGGAGATCAGACGGCCTGCTGGTAAATTGTATGGTCGAAGCTTGATCGACAATCTTGAACACCGGAAGTTGGAGATGAAACAGAAAGCTCGGTATGCCCGGCACTGCTCGTGGCAATTTTCTGAGGCTGACTCCTTTTTTTTCTGCCACAGCACATTCCGGGGTGATGACCGACCTTCTATGATGGTCCGCGGGCAGATGAGACGTTCAAGCACCCTCGTTGATCCAGATTCGCTTGGTCCTCCACCAAATTCGCAGAATCTTAACGAAGCCTCAAGGCGAAACTCCACCGCCAGACCGCTCCTTGACTCGAGCGGCAAGAAACCTCCTATTATCGGAACTTCGTCTTCTACAGGTGATCTCCCTCAAAGTCGCTCCGTCTTCGGCGTCGACACGTTGTGGGATCGTGAGTTGCAGAAGCTCAAGGAAATTGAGGCTCAGGAACAGGCTGAGCTCGAGGAGCGTCGGAGACGTGAGCAAGAGGACGCAGAGCGACGTCAGCGGAAGAAGAAGAGGAGGTCGAAATTGAAAGAAACAGAATCAACCTCGCCCCAAATGGAGGCAGGACCTCAGGACGTCTCGGAATCTCGCATCTCATCTGAGCCTCCCATGCTTCCGGCCATTCAAAAGCCTATTCTTAAACGTGCACCAATAGCGGATGGTGAACCAAGCGAGAGTGAAAATGACGAAGACGACATTCCTCTGGGACAATCTATTGGCCGCATCACCGACAAAGCTGCCGATGATTGGGTAGCAGAATCCTCCGATGAGGATGAACGGCCAAGGCACACAACTGGTAGTGGGCCTCACTACTCCGGATCTTCAGCTCCACTGGCAAGGCCGCGACCGAATGGGGTTGAAGATGAAGATAGCGAGGAGGATCTTCCATTAACCGCGGCCGCCGAGCGGATTACCAAGCGGGCGACACAGTTACCATCTGCCAGGTTCCTGGATGAGGACGACGAAGATACGCCTCTCGCAGCGGTGCTCAGTGAATCGAAGCTCTCACTCGGGCAGTCCAAGCTATCCCTACCAAATTTGAGCTTCGACCATCTCTCTGGCGAACGCCTATCAGCGAATGACGACGATGAGGACGAGCAGCCTCTTGGTCTCCGTGCCTCCCGTCTGCCTCCCATGGCTTCCCATGGTCCTCTACCGTTCAATGGTGCGGATGGTGCAGACGAAGACGAAGACCGGCCACTTGCATTCCACCCCGAACAACAACGCAAGACACAATACCAGATGCTTGCCCAACTACAGCAGCAGCAGCAACAGCAACAGCAACAACAAATGATGATGCAAGCACAGATGCACAATAGCCTCTACTTTGGTAACCCTGCGATGATGGGCTCCGGATTTTTCGGTCAGCCTGTCGGTATGGGCGTTCCCCCTTTCATGGGCATGCCCATGCCTCCGTCGCCTCCTCCAGTGCATGACCCTGCCAAGTATGGGCGCGTGGATAGATGGCGCCACAACGTTGCTGTCGAGGGCGAACAATAGATTTACTGTCTTATTACTCACTTTGGAACTTTAGAGAAGCTGGACTCTTCATCCCTGTGAACATTTATTCCTCATGATCATGTCTCCACCCTCCTTTATTTTGTGCCTTTCCTTCCTTTACCATTGATTCTAGTACTCACGCCTCTCCTAATACGACACCCGACGGATTGGTCCCCTCTCGAAAACGAGAACAACATTAGAAATAAGTCACTCTTCTAATGTCCTTTGCATACAGAAATACATCGGTACACCTCGACATAAAATGTCCGGGTAGATCTACTCGAAATATACCGTGAAACAATGCGACGTGAATCCATGAATGAAATGGTGATCATTAAGTTGTTGCAAGGGTTATAATACGATGCACGGATGAGAACCGAAGGTGAAAGGATATAACTCGGAGGTGTGCGGAGGGTGAACTGGTAAGCGACGAAACACGGATCGGCAGCAAAACATTAATCAAACAAGGAGGGAGAATGTTGAACTGTCAATCTCGGTCTCATCACGGCTGCGGTCAGTATTGAACATGTATGAGCAAAGGAACAGGAGGAAAGAAGGGATCATGACGGGTTCGTAATCCACAATCTGCGTTTCGGGACTGTGACAATTGAGACCTCTCGTCTGCCCATTTCCTCCTCTATCCGTCGCTGTCGAGTGTCTTCGTCGATATCGTCATCATCATCATCTGTTTCGACAGAACGAGGACCCTGGCTTGTAGAGACGTCGTCGTGGCCGGTCGCACGGTAGAGCGGCTGATGCAGGTACGGTCCGCGAGTGTCAGTGGGGAAGGGATATTGATCCGTGCCTATGGAGAGCGGGCGGGAGGTCGGTGTGCCGGGGGAAGGAGCAGGCTGAGAGGGTGGGCCACGAACGCGCGCAGCCAAGGTGGTCAAAAGTGATCTGCCGGGACGTCCATGCCAAGCGAGCACAAAGAGTGATATGTAAAAAATGATGGTCCAGAGGAGAAACACAGCGAACAGAGACGTGGGGGCACGATACCAGAGAGCGACGAGAGACATAATGCAAAGTGCCAGAACAAGCATGTGAAAGAAAACGCGAATCGACAGCTCGAAAGGTGGTGGGAGCTCATACGTGGTACGGGGAAACGCAGGCACTGGCATCAACGCGCGAGTACTAAGCATATCTGCCGTATTAGGAGTCGAGCCACTTGAGAGCCCCTGGGTTCTCCCGTGATTGACGACGTAATCAAGCTCGTTCTGTTAATTTGAAGGTTATCATTCATCCGAACATCCCAATGAGAGGAAGTCAGGGAGAAGAGAAACGGTATGGAGTTAGTATCGTCACGAAGCGACATGAAAGAACATGCATACCACTGCATTTAGACTGCGCCGCCGATCAAGCCAATCGACATCACCCAAGCTACGAGGCACCACTGGCACACGTTGGTAAATCTCGATATTTGGATATGCGAGGCCATTAATGCTGGCTCTGCGGATGCGTGTGGGACGGTTGACTACCTCGAAGGCTCGCTGAGGTCCAGCGGAATGCATTGATTCACTGTCAGTTGAAACCCTTCCTTCCCGGCTCCGGCGACTAAGCCAAAAACTGGAGCCACCCCATGAATGTAAGCGCACTCGGGGTGAGGTAGGAGGCGAAGGCGGGTACTGTGTCTGTTGTGGAGCAGAACTCGATGCTAGCTTTTCGGCGGTGTCCACCGAATCGGCGCGAGATGCAGCGGCCTCAGAACGATCGACAGCTTCCTTTTGAGGGTGACATCGTGCTGATCGAAAGAATGAAAGTAGGTAGAGAAAAGGTATGATGATATATAGTGCAACGGCCAGTATTAGTCCCGCTATACTGTGTGCCGTTTGAAGAATGGGACTCGAAACACTACGTTTTGTTAGGACCATCATGGGTCGAATGGACAAAAAGGAGGTAACAAGACCAGTGATCCCCAAACTGTATGCCAAAATAGCAAGTGCTGACGCTAGATAGACAAGGGGACCTTTTTGGTCAGCTGGACGGGTGACCTTCGCTGGCGGAAGAGCAAATCGCGTGAGAAGGATGGCGGGAAGGAGGAGAGCAACGGAGAGAGGGGCTGTAAGCTTATGCGAAAAGGAAACATCGTACGAATCGAACGACTTGGGGTTGGAAGTGCTCGTGGAAGTGCCCGTGGAAGTGCCTGTGGAAGTACCAGCAGGAGAGGTCGTCGTTGGAACTGACATAACCTGGGACGCGCACTGGGTCATATATTGAATAGTGACCCCTGCGCCACTGGCATTGACGCCCGTTTCTAGTTGCCCACTAGGCCCACCCCAGGAAGAATTAGAGGAGGTAATGACTCCGTTGTAAGCCCTGAGAATCCAGACTTCGTCAAGGTATGTGCCATTCTCGTCTTGACCACCAAATACGACGGTATCTGCGGCTCCTGCCCGATTGCTCCCGACGAGTGCTTCACTGAACGAATAGGCGACTGCGCCTTCGCGAGGAGTAGGGAAAGTTGGTACGCCGGATGTTCCTGGGTCACCTGCAGGAAGAACTCTGCTCCAGGTCCCAGTTTCGGTGTCCAAGACTGCAATTTCTCCACGTCGAAGCCCGCCTTGATCATCCCAGTAGGAGGAATTGAAAGTGCCAAGGATGAGGAAAACCTGCGAACTAAATGAGGAGGAGGCTCCGGAAGGATTGAAGACCAATGCACCGCCGTATCGAGGGGCGGGACAAGCAGGCGGGGTAATTTCGGAAGAAGGAGAGCCTGTGTTGACAACGTAGGAACTGGATTCAGCACACGTGTTGCTAGAATCGGCGGTGGTATTGCAGCCGCTGATGGAGACAACGGAGGTTCCCAAGACAGTAGAAGCCTGATTGACGCTGGCACCGGGCTTGTTGCCGATGGTCTGACTGGACCAACTGCCAAAGGTGTTGTTTGCCGCGAGATTTGAGGAAAGCGTGCCAGTGATTTTGAACTGCCAGACCTCGTCGATGGGGAACATTGAGAGACCGTCTGTACCACCGGACATGTAAAAGGTGGTATTTGTGGAGGTGATGTCGGCGGCTGTACGATAATCTCGACCGCCTGATGCGCTCCATCGGGGCGGAGGGGCGCCAGAAGAAACGGTTACCTCGGACCAAAATTGGTTGATGTAGTCGAATTCCTGGTTGGAGGTGAGCAGAAACGCGAGAGGAAGGGAGTGGGACGAACCCAGACATCGTCGAGTGGCTGAGCATTGATGCTCTGACCACCGAGAAGAAGATGGGCATGGCGGCTGTAAGGGAGATGAGAGGAGATGAGAGGGCAGAGAGCGAGAGAGAGAGACGGACTAGCTGGAGGAGAAGTCATCGCCACCGAGGGCCATGTGCCTGGCCGGCGGGGAAGCGGTGGGTAGATCTGCCTGTGGGACAGGAAGGGACCACGAATTGTTGCTGAGGTTGATGCTGCAGGGAGATGAGCTGGTGGGAAGGAAGGAGCAAGGTGAATGTGCGGACAGAAATGTCTGTGATGTGGGTATGCCGCTGGAGGATTCGCCACCAAAGAGGAGGAGGGTGCGCGAGTTGTCGTCGTAGCCGATGGAGGGATACTTGAGCGGTGGGGCAGAGGTGCCTTGGATGAGGTCTGTGATATTGAGCCACTGGAGGGGCGGGACGGGCATGGATGTGGAGAGGGTCTGTGCGCGTGCGGCGGGGGGGAGGAGGAGGAAGAGGAGGGGGAGCATGGCGGGTCGCGGTCGAGCTCAGTGCGCTCGGAGAGAGCGGGCGCGTGCGAAGACAGTGGGGACGACGACGAGCAACCTTCCCTCGCTAATTTCCTAATTTGGATACGCATACAGGCGGATGCCGATGCCGACGATGCCGGCCGTTGCGGCCCGAAGTCACATTATAAAAATTTATTTATTTTTCTGGGATTGTTTCAACTTGGTTGGTCTCCATTCTCATATCATCACGTGATTATCAACCATCAATGCTGCCCTCGTCCGTGAAACGTATCCTGACGGACGACGAGCGTGCGACGAGACTCGCTTCAGAGTTTCAGACGAACAATGCGTGAGCTAGGTGCAACTGCATTCAATTCCCTCATTCATTAAACATCCCCGTAGTACTTCCGATGCAGATATGGCTGCCAGGATTCGCGCCGCCTCCATGCGCGCTAGAAAGAGTCTGTTTCGTGTCTCCACGTATTCCCCGCCCCCAATGCGGCTCACTTTGACACCCTTTCAACGTGTCTTTAGCCGTCACTGAAGGATATCTGACTTCACCGCCTCCATCACCCTTGAAACAGGCACCTGTCTCCTTAACCGGCGCTGCTGGTTACACACTCACTGCGCGTGAAAACAATCGCCAAGTATTCTCTTCATCATCTGGCACTCATTCTCCCCTTCCCTCCCCATCCAAGCGTAAACGCTCGCACCCCGATTCTCATGACGATGACGAAAAGTCGATTGCGCCACTCCTCGTTCTTTCCAAATCTCAAGATCGAAGACATTTGGCGGCGGAACTGAGTGGCGATGACATGGAGGTGGACAGGCCTATGAAACCCCTGCGGCGATCTGGACGGATCAGGGAGGTGACATCTCTTCCACCAAACCGCTCCTTGTTCTCTTGCGAAACGGAAATGAATTCGCATCAATGCGAAGAAGAGTCCGCCAACATGCGCTCCACACAGCTCCTCTCGCTCGAGTCGGCTGCTGACAATGAACAACAGTGAATCACCTTGCCCATGCTTATTATTTTAGGTAAGTCCTACAAATGGCCATTCCTCTGACACAGCTTTCATTTTCAATTGCAGACTGTGCTTGGCTCAAACCGGTAACTTGACTTTTTTGTGCAGACCCGTCAGATATCAAGTGCTGGAATTGTAGAACTCGCCAATTTGTTGTAGATCTTGCTTCGAAATAATGAACATTCACCTGTCAACGTATGTGAATCAACTAGCCCATGCGGCCTGCCAGTGAGACCCGGTCGCAAATCCATGCCCTTGCGGAGTTGACAAAGTCAACCAAAATGCAAAGTGCGCTAATTAGGTCCGTTACTCCAATGCGTCAGCCGTCCTCTGTGCTCTGACAGGGTGCCTTGTGGTCAGTGGTTTGCGTACGTAATATATTTCGGCTGTCGTTTAATCGATATGGCCCTCGGACCCACCTACCTATCGTGTTTGTTCTGTTCCATCCACTTTCCCACATTCGGACTGTGCACATTTCAGGTTAAGGGCTTGGTTTGTCCTATATCCCGCGAGCATCGAGACCAGACACCCGATGCAAACAATTTCAGATCTCCGACCAGATACATGTTTCGTTCACTGGGAAAACTTGATTTAATGCTGATCGCGTAGTATATCTATGTGCACAATCTCCACCGGAAGATACGTCCCTTACTTCCTTTAAATTCCTTTCGTTCAGACGACCTCTGAACGTCGTTTCACCTGTCCTCCCTGCCATTTCCTATGGCCTCACCACCCTCCCTACCAACATTCGGAGCCGAGGAACGTTTCGACAAGGCTAAAAAGCACCTATGGCAAGTGATAGCGCTCTCTCCTTCATTCTCGGCGTGACGGTTGTGGAAACGCGTGCGACGTGCAACAATAATGCCCCGTCCCTGCGTTTCAAAAAGTGCAAACTCCGTCGCTTTACAGCTTTCGCTTATCGCCTGTACTGCGCTTATGCTGACGCCACACGTTCTCGTCACTGGGTGGCTTTTAATCCAATGTCCCCAGGGCTTCTGAATCCCCGACGCACGAAGAAAACCCGACAGATCATTCGGCTGAGCAAAGAGAACTTCGTTTGAAGTCACCATCTCCGGAGTACACCAGGATGCGTTCAAGTCATTCAGCCACGCCTGACCAACCCCGATCTCCCCAATCAGCGGAAAAGCCACCGGCCCAAGAATACCCTCTCAGGGTGCCATCGAGGTTCGTCGCCTTTTTTTTCTGCTCTTTTGCATGGTGAATCATTGATCGGGACATGACCGTAATATATTCGCTGCGAACAGCAGGCCACAACATGTCTCGCCACCTTTCTCTCGTGAGGGATTCAACTTCAATCATGACCGTCGATTACCCCCTCTACGGTCTTGGAACGCGACAGAACATGTAAACCCGAGAGAGAGACCAATTTCTAGGTATATTTTGCTCACACTCATTGACCTTAAACTCACCCGGACATGGCTGCAAGAAGCCGCATCGCCTCGATGTCCCTAACAGAACCGCGAGTTAATAATGAGAGTTTACAACAACCTGTTTCGCTTTCGGTCTTTAATTCACCTACTGCGACCTACATGTGGCCGGGTTTTCAGGCTGCATCACAAATGAGCCACCCTCCCATCATTTACGTCAACTACGACAACAGAGACGCCATGCGGTCGGCGTCAACCAGCTCTGCGCTGAGCGTACATGACTCACCCTTCATTTCGTACGTTCTTTGCTGCTGTTGTAAGTGAGGTTGTTCATTGATTTTCATCAGTTCTCCGGCATTAACACATTATGACCGATCCGCCACCAACATGCTACCCAAGAAGCGGCGTAGTACATCACCCGAGGGGCGGTGTGTTCGCCTTTATGTCTCTGAATGACTTGGTAATCTTATCATACGTCTTTGCTGCAGCGCGCAATCAGCCCGCAGTGCTTCTTCGCGAAATATTATAGAGTCGATGAGGTATGTTCGGCATCTCCGTCATGTTGACCTACTAAGTTGTTCCTAGTCGAGCACAGTTGTCGGACAAAGACCGCTACCTACAGTCCACACAAGGTTCCGAACAACAGAAGAGGCATACCCCGCTTCCATCTAATCGGCCTTTCACCCACACGCTGGGACGCACTGCGTCCATGCATAATTACTCCCTTACATCTTCCGAAGACGACCAGCCACGGACATCGCGTGAGCCCAGCCCTCAGATCAGTGAGGCGAGCGAGAGGGGGACGGTAACCCGACCCATCCCTCGGCGTCAATCGCCCCGCGGCGATGCAGATGCATGGGAGCGGTATGCAAAACCAACACTGTCTCCTGATGGCACCACCAGAAAATGGCAATGTACGTGGCCGACGCCGGAAGACCGCAAGAAGCCCACGTGCGAATACACATCCAAAAAGCAACTTGTCAAGCGTCACGTCGAGACCACACATTTACGGTACAAGTAAGTACAATTTGTCTGCAACAGACAATTTCTCATCTTCTTTAGGCCATTTGTCTGTGAAGTGTGCAAGAAGGGTTTCCCACAAAAGACGTCTCTAGATACCCATATGCATGGCCAGTGCGTGTATTGGTTTATCAGGGGACTGAGCCAGTTTACACAGCACCATTGTTAGCACTGGGTCCACTCCCCACGTTTGTCGCTATGGATGCGGCATGGCATTCAAAGATCCGGCTCGCAGGCATCGTCACATGGTGGAAGAGCATGGATACGTCCCAAGACAGTCTAAAAAGAAACATAAAGCCGGTCCATCTCCTCAAGAGGGTACCGCTGCCGACCCCGTACGTCCGTTCACGTTCATAAGTGGCTCGGACGAGTAGATCTTTCGACCATGGTCCAATCTTGGTTTCTTGATTGCGTGGTATTTCATATGTATTGCGACAGACTGATATGTATTTTTAAATCTCCGTCAACGTCGTTGCACTGCAGTGCATAATTATGTATAGGGCATTCTCCCCCGAACATACCCTCACATTATTTCTAGAACGTTGAATATTATAATATTACCCCTTGTAGCCGCTTTTAATGGAGTGTTCGATCCGCTTCTGTGACAGTATAGGCGGGTGCGTGAGGCACACCCAGCGTTAGGAAGACGGATGGCATTGTACCTATTGTGAGAGCATCGTTGATACTTGCCGCCAGTCGGAATGATTCAAAACCCGTTGTCCACGAATGGCACTCTTTACGGACCGGTTGCGATGACCCTCGCCGTCGATGATGAAACAGATGGGTCAGCGTATCTCTCCGCATCTCGGAGTCTCCCGGAAGCCGACTCATACATGGCGATCAAATGTCATGGCGAGACGGTGATTCGGAAGGGAGATTAAAGTGTTAGCGGCGGGAAATATTGTCAACAATGAGCTGTAACATTGCTAGCTCTAACTCCAAGTGACAGCCGACGTCAGATTCAGATTCTATCAAATAAGCTGTCAATATGAAGAGAAGTAATTGTTTTATTTAATTTAATTTTTTCCGATGGCAGCGTGCTTGTGTCAGATGTGCTGGACACGGCCCCTTCTCCGGTTAGACTAGGATGGGATGAACCACCGAACCTTCCTTTTCGGGGTATGAACATAGCCACGTCTGGGTTCTGCGATTGACAACCCGGCATGCCGGCAAAGTTGGAAAAATGCCTTCCAAATCTTCCCCGCCACTCGGGAGCCTAGCAATCCAAGCACCGTCACTGACACCGCAACTAGTGCATGTTTCACCGGCGACATGTCATAATCTCAGCCTGTTCAAAGGCGAGTTTCCTGACCCTGTCGTGTGGGATGTGGCTCACACTCCCCAAAGACCTCCTCAGGGAATACCGCAGACTCGATGACACCATCACGATGAGGTTGAATCGCTCAAACGCGCATTTCCGCGATCGAGATCGCGAAGGACTTGGTGGAAAAGGTAGCATACAGGATCGAGCCTGCGCTTACATATGGAAAGACCTCGTTGGTGAGCTACTCGAGCTTTGTTTCCCCTTCGCGAGGGGGTGGTTGGGTTAACTTGTGATCGCAACAGAGAACTGGAAGCGAAGAACGGAAATTGTGGACTATTGCGTGAACGTTATGGATCAGTCCATGAGCCAGAAGCACCAGGCACTCGATGGACTCGAAGGTGATGCCAAGAGTAAGAGGAAGACACAGGCTGAGCTGTTTGCCGACGAGGTGAAGGTCAGAAGCAAGCCATTTTCATTACCGTCAATAACTGCCGCTGATGGCCTGGCGTTCAGTGGAACCAAGTGCGCAATGAATTATCGGTTGAAAAGATAATACGAAGGCGGTCCCTCGAGGGTCAGCTACACCCATGACCCTAACACCTTTCTTGCTGACACACATACCACAGCCTTTCAATCTCGATGCCGATATTTCACACCCCCGCTGAACGATCCTGAAGCTAGAAAGTGGTTTGATGGTGCTCAGTCACAAGAAGCACTGTAGTGCCTCTCTCCTCGTTGTTTTCATTCCAGGACAGCGCCGCCCATCATATGCATGCGTATTATCTGATTCGCATACGTGTATTCTTCGCTAAGTAGAGTCTCAGTGACTCGCAGCAACCTTTTGCTGGTACGGTCGTATATTCGCAATACGTGATTACCTAATCATGACGACATTTTACCCGATCGAGGCACGTTGGGCTGGCTGAGCCGCTTGAAACAATACCACGACGATGCTAACCGCCCTCGCGCTACTCAGCCTGTGTGTATCAACACAGTCAGCCGTGCATCCACTCATGGTGCAGGATATTTCACAAATTATCATCGCCGAGGATGTCAAGGTTCCAGTGGTCCTGGGCGTAATGTCTCGCTGCCCAGATGCCCTGCTGTGCGAGGCCGTCTGGGACCGCGTGCTCCAGAGAGTCGGCGACAAAGTGGACATCTCCCTCTCTTTCATAGCAAAGTATGCCCTACTCTATGGCTCACCGGGATCTCCACATTAATGTGACAAAGGCCAAATTCATCTGACCCCGCTTATGGGGTGACGTGCAAACACAGTTTGGAGGAGTGCGCCGGAAATGTGTACGAGTTATGCGTCGCCAAATATCATCACCCCACTTCAGAGTGGTGGCCGTTTCTTCAATGCCAGAACTTCAAAGGCCGTGACCAGATCGGGCTACCCGAAACAGCAGAGAGCTGTGCTTCGACTGCCGGGTTTGATTGGAAGACGGATCAAGCGAGCGTCTGTGCTGGCAAGGATGGTCAGGGGGAAGAAGGCGTCAAGCTGCTACAGGAAAGTGTCCAGAAGAGTATCGAACTGGGCATCAAGTAAGCAATATCGCAGGGTCACTGAAACGGAAACTGAGGCTTCTCGGGCAGGAAAAGTTGCACGATCATAATAAGTGGCAGACAAGTTTGTATTCGCGACGGCACTTGGTACGAGTGCGAGGTGCGTGAATACGGAGCTGCCAACGGAGATAATCTTCATATCAAACATAGGGTGGACACACGCCTGCCGACTTCATCAGGCAAATCAATGAGGAGTACAACCGTCTGAATAATGTCGATTAGGGGGCGCAGGTACGAAATATAGAGTCGAAACGTGCGCTCTGATCTCGGCTTGGTAGGCGCAGAAGCGAAATGTCCACGATGCGGGGGCATGCCTACTGCCATATTCACGATTAGCCACCAAGAATCAGTTCGTACAGGATGACTACTAGATTTAATCCTATCAGGGGAACTTGTTTTCACATGAGTGTTCGGCATATTTTTTGCATGGTAGAACACGCTTACTGCGCATGAGTGTCCGCACGGCACTGATGAGGTTTATTATGCGGACTTTGACACCGACATCCTGCTGTGCATAACCGTAACCAGACTGGTCATAGGACTGATGGAAAGCAGCGTTGGAGCTCTGAGGTTGCGTCGAGGCCCAGCCAACTGAAGAAAGGCAGGGGTTGAGTGGGCGGAAGGGAGTGAGGAAACAAAACGCACTACGTGCAAGGAAGCGTTCCTCGCTAAGCACGGCCACCGCATTTATCAAGAGAAGGGAGACATATAGAATAGCCCCGAGGGTCAGCATCGTTGTGCTCAGCGTTGTGGACGCTGCGAATGTCGGACTAGTGGATGGCAAAAGACAGCGCGTGTGTGACAGCTCGCGTGACTCTGCGAGAGTGTGGCTCAATTTCCTGGGTGTCTCTCGTTACTCGTGCAGTCCAACAACCGGGTGAGGATGCGCGCACTCATCAAACAGGGTGGGTACGGAAAACAGTACAAGCGGTCTGGGCTCACTTTCTTCACAGCAAGCCATGTAGGCCGCAGTCTACGACCTCAGTCCTACTCTGGAGTACAGTGGCAGAGCCGTCGAACGTAGGTCATGCTTTCCGACACCCCTCCTCACGTCCTGACTGCTCCCGGTAACACCAGCTACTGGAACCCCATGCAATGGATTCAAGAAAAATTTGCTCCAGCGCCAAAGAAGGCATCCGAACGTGCAGTCAAGCACCAGGACGCAACTCCTGCTCAAGATGAAGTATTCCAAGAGGTGTCCACGAGCGATTCAAGAGCAAAGGAGTCCCCATCCAAAACAAAACAGCCACAGCCAGCTAAGCGACCCAAGCAGCCTGCGCATGAGGTACTTCTCGCTTTCCGAATGTAAAAGGCACCTGTTGAGAAGCTCCCTTTTTGAATCTTAGCACAAATACTCCACAGCCAACTTTAAGATTTCTCATAGGAAATTGAACATGCTTGGGAAGCAAATATCAGGGAAGCCCATCGATCATGCCATAATGCAGATGCAGTTCAGTGAGAAGCGCGCTAGCAGTCGGATCAAGAGCATGCTGGCTACTGCGAAGCTTCACGCTACCGTGTACAAGAAGATGGAGCCTTCGAGATTGGTTGTCTGTGAGTGCATCTCCTTCAGTCTTGCCATTCGGATGTCTGGCTAGTGAGTCCTTCGATTTTGCTGACATGCGGACCTTCGTAGCCGAGGCATGGGTAACCAAAGGGCCGAAGCAGCTCAAACGTCTTGAGCCTCGCGGTCGAGGCAAATTTGGTATACGCGTACATCCCGATTCGCGGCTGAATGTGATATTGCGGCCAGGTAAGACTTTTGAACAGCTACAAGAGGAGAAGCGTAGGATGCGGTTGAAGAGGATAGTATCAGCTGGTATTGTTCGCGAGGACGTTCCTCTCCGGAACCCTGCATCGACGTGGCAATGGTAGACTAGCTAGACTTTTTACTACTAGAGACATTAATATTCCTGTGTACAAATGTCACAGCCACAGGCAGGGTGCAAATAACACGTCGCTCTGAACAGAACTGCCACACAAACGATGCTGGGACGCTGGCCCACACTGTCACTGCTCCTCGTGAGCTCGTTGCTCCCTTCCTTCTCTTTGGCCGGTACAGCATTCGAAAATACAGCCTTAGTGCGCACTATCGAACTCGGTGGTTCTCTCGTACACGTCAGTACCACGTACGCTGTCAAGGCACTTGAGCCAGGTCAAACTGTATACCACATTGCCCTTGGCAAGGATGAGAGGGAAAAGACGAGTTGGATAGAAGCCAAGGTAAAAGGCCAAGTACGGCCACTTGACATTGCTGACCTAGGCGAACGTGATACACGGTGCGTCGACGTGCATACATGCACCTTGAGATGTTTGACGCTAACCCGTTTCAAGTGATGTTCATGTATTCGCTGTAACATTGCCGAAGAAGCTTGCAGTCAATGGAACGATCAATCTTGTTCTCGAGACCGTCCAGACACATGCAACGCATCCCTACCCGGCATATGCTGCACAAGCTGATCCTCAACTCCTGAAATACGACACGGACTTATTCGTCCTAAGCCCTTACACCACTCTCGTTCAGCGTACTAAAGTTAGGTTTGTCCGATTCGTCCCGTGTCTTGTCTCGGAGAACCAACCACTTGGACAGAGCCTCCCCAGATGTTCTTTCTTACTCTACTCCTGAGGTGGACGAATTCGTTCGTGATGGTTCAGTAACAAAGTCAGGAGCTACTATCACCTACGGGCCTTTCTACAATGTGGATTCCTCTACGAGTGCAGACTTCCTCTCCAAGTACCAACAGCCTGTCTCCGTGCACTATAATTTCGGATACCCTGTTCTGGAGGTCACAAAGCTTCAGCGTTCGGTTGAGATCAGCCATTGGGGATCCAACCTCAACATTGAGGACAAGATTAACCTCCACAATGCTGGTCCTCTGTGAGTATATGCGCGTCCTGTCTTGGTTGATTGTTGACCGCTGCGAAACGCGTTTAGCCTCAAAGGACATTTTTCTCGTCTCGAGCACCAAAGTCAAAATTATTTTGGTCGTGTAGCTGCACACATACTTAGTGGCTTGACCCTACACCTCCCTCCAGGCGTGACCAACGCGTACTTCTATGACCTGAACGGGAATGTATCGACATCCCATCTGCGCCAAACTCCTTCTGTACCCAAAGGTAGCAAGGCCATTCAGCACAGCATCCTTGAAATGCGCCCCAGGTATCCCGTTCTGGGTGGATGGAACTATTCGTTTACTCTCGGGTTCGACACGCCGCTTCAAGACTCCGTGAGCTGGGACGCAGCGAATCAGAGACACATCGTTGGTGTTCCTGTCATGACGCACATCCCTGGATCGGTAGTGGACGAAGCCGAGGTCAAGATTATTCTACCAGAGGGCGCGACGTAAGCATTCTGATTTTGTGTAAATGATAAGAGGCTCAATATTAGTTTCACAGTGACGTTGACGTTGTGACACCTTTCCCTGCGTTGTCGAGTACGATCTCGACACATGTGAGCTTCTTGGATACGACGGGACGTCCGGCTGTCTCGCTGACGTACAAAGACTTGACTGACAAGCACACTGCCATGATATATGTATGTCGAAGTGGTACTATATTTGGGGCCAATTTCTGACGAGCGGGTGTAGGTTTCATACAAGGTACCGTTGTCAGCACACTTGAAGAAGCCGATTGCGGTTGGGGTTGCGTTCATGTCGTTGTTTATGATTGGACTGGCAGCTAGACGGGTTGATCTAAGACTAGACAAGGCGTGATGGTGTTGTAGTGAGGTACTAGCAACATAATACATTTTCGTCACCCACGGTCCTTTGATGTTGGCCAGACGCACTCCGAGCGTGCTTCGCTTTGTCCGCGCATTTTCAGCTCCACGTCCTAGAAAGCTCCTCCGCCCGTACGACCTCGCCCTGCAACTCAAGCAGCTCTCTGCAGACGGACATGTCGATGCCGCCGTACAGCGCCTTCGCTCCGTGCCCAGAGATGCACAGAACGTCCCCGCGTGGAATACCATGCTCTCCCTCTGCATGTCCCACAAAAAGTTCCAACTCGCGCACACCCTCTTCATCGACGTGAGTCCCTCCCGCTCCCCCGTCAGCCTCAATCTCATCCCCCGTGCAGATGAGACGTCGCGGTTTCTCCCCAAACATCTCCACATTCGTAACCATGTTCAAGGGTTTATCCCAGATCGACGACTGGTCGAACCATCCCAAACAACTCGCTAACGCGCATGCCCTGTATCACTACTACCTCGAATATACACGTTCCATCAAACACCATGATCCCGGCAACCTCGCCCAGCTCTCTCTCACTCCCCTTGTCATCTACATGTCTATCCTCGGTGCCGCAGGTGATGTTCAAAAGATGTTCGATGTCTACTTTGCCATGGACCAAGATGGTCCTCATGCGCCAAATATATTCGTTTTCACAGCCATGCTTCGTGCCATCACCAATCACCAGCAACGCGCAGGTGTCGCATCTGATCGCGACACTGCTGCTTCAGACGCGAAACACGTCTGGTTACAGATCGAAAAGACAATGCAGAAGCGCCCGGATTTTGAGCTCGACTCCCGCCTCATCACAGCAACCATACAGGCCCTCACTCGCGGTCGACCAGCCGACCAGAATCTTGCGTTAGACATCATCGCGGATCACCTCAGTCTCACACGGCCTGGCCACCCAGAACCCTTCAAGCTCTCACCCCATCTCAACCACTGGACTCTCGACGCTGCTCTTCAACTCTGCCTCACGATGCAGAAATTTAGACACTGCGTCCATTTCATGCGTCTTGTCATGGACAATCTCGATTTCAGTCAGCCTGGTCGCCGCTCACTTGTGGCCAGGTCACACATTCGCAAACTTCTACGCGCGCATGCGTCCCTCGCTATGTTGGCTTCTCCTCACGAGTCCTCCCAAGCTATCGACGCTCTTGAATGGTGCCTGAAGAACGATGCTATATACGACATCCCCGAATTAAGTCCTGACATGCGGACGTATCACCTCGTGCTCGTGACTTGCCTTCGCACCGGCGATTGGGAAGCTGCGATCAAGTCATTTCAGCTCATGACGGGCATTCAGATGGATTCCTTCCATGAATCCGAGGGCAAAGCACCTCCCAGGGTCCAGAAGCGGCCGGAGGGGAGGAGCCTCACGCCAAACGCGGAGACAATGTCCTTCATCATGCGCATTGCCCTGCACACTAAAGACAACACCGAGGCCTTGCAAGCATTTTGGCTCTCCGAGCATGTTGGTATTGATAATCTCCTACAAGACAAGGTCGCCGAGCCATATTATCGGGCATCGTTTGCCCGGGCTCTAGCAAGCGTCGTCGACCAGTTGTTGGATGACCCGAGGACTAAGCACCGCCGAGAGTGGCTTGTCTCACTCAAAGCTCGTGCTCAGGAAGTAGTTCGCACCGTTGGCCATACCCTCAGATCGGAGAAGTCTACGCTGGGCACCCTGACCACGTTGACTCAAGAGGACGGCGCGGTCTCGTTCGACCTCGCCGCGAGGAGCAGTAAACCCCGCAGTCATTAAACGTCTACTTACTTCCGCATGTCGCACCTACTGCTTATGACAATCACACGTAAAATTACGTTGACAAACTAGATAAGGCAAACTAGGGGAGGAACGACAGGACACAACAAGGAAAGAGTCCATGATAGCCTATGTAGCAAGTCCGCAACCAAAAGTCCCGATGGTAAGTAAAGCAACGGTTTACTCAAACTACGCGATCGAATTCGGACGATCCCCAAATCTGGAAGAAGATTCGTTCTTAAAGCCGGGGGTCGGAGGAACGAAAAGGGTATCTTCTGTCAGTGCCATTGACACTGGCTGGTATGTATGCGGAACGTTCCTAGACAGTTCCAAGTCTCTGGGACCAACGGGATTCCCCATTGACATGGGGCTGAGTCTCCCGGGAACCTTCCGTGTTCGAGCATTCTTTCCGCGGCGTCTGCAAAGCATGATGATACCCACAACGACAAGCACAATCAACACCAGGGCATTCAATGCCACAACGCCGAGGATCGCCGGAAGAAAGTTAGAGAGATTCTCCAGCGCCGTGGCAACGTTCGTCGGCACCGTGACTGTCGTAGTGCCAGACCCAGAGTTTGAAACATTGTAGGTGATATTATTGTTTGGGGTACCGCCTCGAACATTATGAAATTCGATAGAGGCTTGAACGGGGTCGATGAGTGCAAGCATTTGGACATACGGGTCTCCCATGTCCCCCGAGGAGTTAAAGTCGCCATAGTCGTAAAGGGAGTAGATCGAGCGGAGGACGTTATCCCCGATCAGCCAGTCGCTGGACAAAGTGTTAGATCAATCGGGGTGTGGTACGGATCTGAAGAACCAACAATTGACCACCTCCCACGGAGACAGACTGTGGAACAAAGGAGCCCACACAGGTGTTTGGGTCACCTTGGGCAGTGGGCGAGACATCGAGCGGATGGATGGGAAAGATCTGGTCGCTTGACAACCTGTCAACGGATATACAGTTCAGGAAAAACTGGGACATACTCGATTTGAAAGGCCATGTCAATCTCGGTGCTACATGGAACATTCCATTGGCCAAGACTGGGATCAAACTGTGCACCAGAAATGCCACCGTAAATGGCTGTACACACGTCGGTAGGCGCGTACCTTGAGATGTTTGTTGATGAACGTTTCGTAGGATATCAATTAATGAGCAGCTTACGTGTACGACGTGCCACTGTCGAGCGCAACAACGGCCTTGTTTGACGGCGCCCCAGGTACCGTCGTTGAGACGGCATGCGTCTGTGTTCCAACGATAAACGAGTCCAAAAGGACGGTCCAGTATAATGGTGAAGTGACAGGCCACGTCGGGATCTTATTTGTACTTGTCACGTTGGCATATGAGGGATCCGTTTCACCAACGGTAAGGGTGCCTTGTACGCCGTCACCGTCCGAAGTACTTTGTAAAGAAAATGCGATGAAATTGGGTTCACTCGGATTATCGTGAAAAAGATTGTAGAGAAGAGATCGTCCAGAGGATGATCCAGTCTGGTTGATCGCAGCATCGATGCGGGAAAGGGAATCAAAACTAAGACCCAAGATGCCTGCTGCCCCGTATGACATTGCTGGGTTCTGAGCAGACGAGACATTCAGGTATGCTTGCTGAGGTACAGTGATGCTGTCCCCAAGATTAGCCATGGATGTCCAAGAGAACCGGATGGCGGAGATACCCTGCAAAATCCGTTGAAGCGAATGCTACTTGACCGTAGGACCAGCCGATGCCATACTATGTGACGTGAGTTACAATAAGGTAGGGTCAATGCTGCTGATACGCACAGTGAGATTTAGTGTAGTTAGCTTGGCAGGACGTGAGTGAAAGAGTCATGATAAAGAGTACTAGCTACACTGACGCTGAACTCGGCATCTGGGAGTGGACTTGTCGTAGGGAGTATCACGAGATCTAGAAATCGCCGTGGTCAAGGAGAACTACTTATGGAGCGTAAGACCTACCAGACGAGCCAGTGTCGAGCTGGACGGGATAGGCTAAAATTGTAAATGAGTCGCGTAACCACGAGGATATGACGGGGAGTCTTACATACGCCACCGACGGTAACCTGCGATGCGAGTGAGCGAGAGGTAAATGGACGAGAGTGGGACACGTACGTTGGCGATGTAAACGAGGTCGTGTACATCACTGGAAGAGAACTGTCGGGAGGAGAATAGAAGGAGAGGGCGGGTAAGACGTACGTGAGGGAGAGTGGCGAGCCATCCGAGGCTGCGTTTGAAGGAGTGACTGCGAGGTCAGCTGAGCCATTTCGACGGCGCAGAGCGGGTCTGCGAAAGGATATGTTGACAGGCATGAACGAGTGACAACGGTAAGAAAGCAAATGGGTGGCTGTGCTAATTGACAGCGCAAAGAAGCGGGGTTGATCACGTGATACACCCCGACCTCTCAACGATGCCCGCCACGACGAGGACAGCGATCCTCCGTCTCATCAACCTCGCCGCACAACACCCCGCCTGTCCCTGCCATCGCTGCTCGTCCCATCCCAACCCCGTACCCGCACTTAGCCAGCTCAGACAGTTTGCTACCCCAGTCCATGCCGTACAGAAAGAGTACGCCTTCGAGGTGCGTCAAAGACTCACAACACACCCTCCCTGTGCAACTCAGCCCTTCAAGGTCGCCGCATCCAACCTCAGGTTCGGAGAAGGCGTCACCCGCGAGGTCGGCATGGATCTCAAGAACATGAAAGCGCGCAAGGTATTTCTCGTTGCTCCCTGTCCTCTCCATCTTTACTTCTTTGCTTCCCCAGGTCGGCGTATTCACGGACCCCATCGTGGCAAGGCTCAAGCCAATGGTGGTCGTCAGTACTCCTCTCTCTGATCCAGCACTTTACCCCAACCACCCCCTTCCTCTAGGCTCTCGAGTCCCTGGAGTCTCAGGAGGATCTCCCTTTCGAAGTATTCGACCAAGTGGTAGCTGAGCCCACTGAGGAGAGCTGGAGAAAGGCCATCGACTGGGCGAGGCAGCACGACTTTAGCCATTTCCTGGCGTGAGTACCGCCTACCACCGTCCCAACCCCCTGACGCTCATCAGATCTCACAAAGCATTGGAGGCGGAAGTGTCATCGACACCGCCAAAGCTGCAAACTTGTTCGTGTATGCGCGTCTTCCATCGTCCATGACCTGACCCTCTGCTAGGTTTACGGTCTACAAGGACAACGACCTCATGGACTTTGTCAACGCTCCCGTAGGGAAGGGGCTTCCCATCTCCCAGACCTTACGACCTCTCATTGCAGGTGAGTACAATCCTGTGCGCTCTTCTTCGATATGACCCGACCTATTCCTAGTCCCTACTACTGCTGGAACCGGCTCCGAGACCACCGGAGCAGCAATTTTTGATGTCACTTCGCGTGCTTTCAAGACCGGTATTGCGAGTCGCGCCCTCAAGCCTGTATTGGGCGTGGTGGACACTGCAAACACCGAAAGCTGTCCGACATCAGTCCACATTAGCGCTGGTCTTGACGTCCTTTTCCACAGCATGGAGAGTTACACTGCGATTCCGTGAGCACGACGAGTAGTTCATGTTTGCTTCTGTTCATCCCCTCCAGTTACACGGAACGTACACCTCGTCCGGCTAACCCAATCCTGCGCCCAGCATACCAAGGGAGTAATCCAGTTGCCGATATTTTCTCCATGTGGGCGCTCAGGACCACAGTCAAGTACCTCCCTCGAATTGCCAAAGACAGTACCGATCACGAAGCAAGAAGCCAAATGCTGTATGTATCTTTGTGATGAATTTCTCGTAAACAGCTTACATTGGCGTTGTAGCCTCGCTGCTTCCTTTGCTGGGATCGGATTCGGAAATGCCGGCGTGCATCTATGTCACGGGATGAGCTACCCGGTTTGTTCCACTGGTTGAAAGCTCATCTGCTTTGCTGACGAGCATTGGTTAGATTTCTGGTTTGAACAAGAGAGGTCCCAAATATAAACACCCAGGATACCAAGTCGACCATCCTATCATCCCTCACGGTGTCAGGTACGTCACGGAGCCCGCGTGTGCTTGACCGTCGCTAAATACAACTCGTGCACCAGTGTTGCCCTCACCGGACCTGCGGGTATGTTTCAAGCCTTGGCCAAGACAATGACCCTTACACCCCACTAGTTTTCCAATTTACGGCGCCATCGTCTCCAGACCGCCATCGGGAAGCACTAGCGATCTTCAACAACACAACGGTGACCGACCCTTCAATCACTAGTATTCCAGATTCCGAGATTGGTTCCTACCTGTATGAATCGATTGCTCGCTTCCTTGACGGGCTCGGTGTCCCGCGTGGTCTGAAGGCGGTGGGCTACACGAAGGACGACATTCCAGGGCTTGTCGAGGGTACACTCCCACAACGTCGTGTGCTGGATCTTGCACCGAACATTGGCAATGTCGCTGGAGAAGACGGGAAGGAACATCTTACGCGAATCATGGAAGCATCATTGGAATATTGATCGTTGTGTATCACCGTGCTGTTTGCGTTGTAACGTGAGAAATGAAATGTTTCAACGTGTTGAGGACTCCTTCACAAATGATCTCGGACAACGCCATCAGACGCGAACGATGGCTGACTGTAAACGCCGAAGCAGGTTCAAACCATGCATTGATCTTCACGATGGCAAAGTGAAACAGATCGTCGGCGGTACCCTATCGGACGATGATCCAGGAGCACTCAAGACGAATTTCGTCGCGAGGTTGGGGTTCTAACCATCGAACATGGAATATCACTTCACCATCCCCAGTCAATCCGCAGGTGATTTTGCACGTTTATATAAACGGTACGACTTGCAAGGTGGCCACGTCATAAAATTAGGACCTAGAAATGAGGATGCTGCGAGAGAGGCATTGCAGGCGTGGCCAGGTGTGTCCCCCGATCTCGATTCCCGGACACAATGCGACTCGTCTCCATCGTGTGCTTCAGGTGCTTTGCAAATAGGCGGCGGAATTACAGCTGCGAATGCACGAGAATGGTTGGATGCAGGTGCTAGTAAGGTGGGCACAGCGTTGCGATCTGAATCCTGTCTCGACTCCTCAGGTCATTGTCACGTCGTATCTCTTTCCCGGAGCGAAATTTTCGCGAGAAAGACTTGATGCGATCTCTGAAGCCGTGGGCAAGGACAGGCTTGTCGTGGATGTGAGGTCAGCAAGTCCTTTGAACTCCCCAACATTGTAGCATGCTCATGGCCTCGATAACTAGCTGTCGTTGTCGAGGGGAGAAGTGGTTCGTAGCGATGAACAAGTGGCAAGACATCACAGATATGGAGGTATCCAAAGGTAGGTCGAAAGTGACCATCCGTCTTGTCCTAGATAGTGAACAGACTGGCTTAGAATCGCTCGACGTGCTGTCGGAATACTGCAGGCAAGTGGAGAACATTGGTCACATGGGAACGACTGACTCTATCTAGTGAATTTCTCATCCATGCCGCGGATGTCGAGGGACTATGCCAAGGGATCGACCAAGACCTCGTGAGAAGCGAGTATCCATCCCACCTATTTTTACATGTGTAGCGTGTACTGAACCAGATCCCAGAGCTCGGCGAATGGGTGACGATACCAACGACGTATGCTGGGGGAGCAAAACGTAAAGTGACGTTGAGTGCCAGTGAATGGTTAGCTGATTATGCACAGATGTCTCGGATCTGGCTCTTGTGGATTCGCTCTCGGGTGGAAAAGTCGATCTGACTTATGGGAGGTAAGTTGGTTCCCTTGGAGGTTGTCAGAGAAGATCTTTTGATGCGCCAAAGCTCCCTCGACATCTTTGGAGGGACACTCGTGAAATTTCAGGATCTCGTTGACTACAGAGTAGAGTCGACTCTCTCCTAACGTGGTCTCGAGTTGTTGTGCGGGCCATAGTGATGTCCGTAGACTGTAGTCCGTAGCGAGCAATATTTATTGTATCTAGACCACGACCGTGAGAATGTGGCTGATAAACTGTACAGTTTTTTATTGCGTAAGCTACACTGCACTGCTCTCCAGCTCAACGGCCTCCTGATCACAAACAGCACCGTCAAAATGCCCGCCAAAGTCAAGGCCTACGAGCTCCAGTCCAAGTGAGCATCCAACACGTAGCTTTTTTATATACTCTGATTTGATCACCCGTGCCGCGCCTCTTCACAGGTCCAAGAATGATTTAACCAAACAACTCGCTGATCTCAAGAATGAGCTGCTTACTCTTCGAGTACAAAAGACCACCGGTGGGGCTCCCTCAAAACTTACCAAGATGTACGTTCCGGTCGTGATAATGTGTTTGATTCTCGTTCCAATACACTCACAGTAACGCCGTGCGCAAATCGATTGCACGGGTCTTGACGGTGATGAACCACAAGTCGCGTCAAAATTTGCGCGAGTACTACAAGAACAAGAAATACCTCCCGCTTGATCTCCGGCCAAAGAAGACTCGTGCAATCAGACGGCGAATGACCAAGGTGAGACACTGAGTATGATCTTGGTTGTGGGACTGAGACGACTTGTTGCAATCTATAGCACGAAACGTCGTTGAGGACGGTAAAGCAACACAAGAAGGACATCCACTTCCCACTGCGTAGATACGCAGTCAAGGCATGATGTTGCAGCGGCAGATTACGTCTCACCACGCTACCGTCGTTTACATGCATCTTATTTGTATGTCCTAGGCCCTGATCAACGATGACATTATGTGCCTCTTGCGATGGGAGTGACATGGGTTGCGACTAAAACCAGCGTTGGTGTGGGATGGGAAATAGAACTGGCCCGAACACGTGTAGAGGAGTGCTGACCATGTTCGGCATATCCATATCTTGGTCGAGTTGCGTGTGTCAACCCTCCATATAACGTCCAGTTGCCCAGCTTCCGCTCAGACCACCATGTCTCCGCCTGGCAACCGTCTCAGGAAAGCAAGTCAGGTTGACCTCGACCATCGACCATCCCAGATCTCTCCGAGGTCAAGCCAGGACATTCCAACAGAACCATGCCCTGTTCCCAGCAGCAATCCCGCAAGTCAGTATACCTTGCTCGAAAAGCTCGGTACGGGCAGCTTTGGCACGGTCTACAAGGCAATACACAACGAGACCAAACAGATAGTCGCCATCAAACAAATCGGTGCGTGCCCTTCCGGCCCGCCTTCCACCCTCTGACCTGTCAGATCCCACACCAGACTTGGAGGACTCGGACGACGATATACTGGAGATCCAGCAGGAAATAGCCAGCTTAGCCCAGTGCGACTCCGAACATGTCACCCGATACTATGGCTCCTTCGTCGTGGCGTACAAGTTGTGGATAATCATGGAATACCTCGCCGGAGGATCGTGTCTCGACTTGCTCAAAGCTGGCGTCTTTTCAGAAGCACACATCGCTGTCATCTGCCGTGAGCTTCTCTACGGTCTCGTTTATCTCCACTCCGAGGGCACTATCCACCGAGACATCAAAGCCGCAAACGTCCTACTCTCCGCTGAAGGCAAAGTCAAACTTGCGGATTTCGGTGTCGCAGCCCAACTCACGAGCACTTTAAGACATACATTCGTTGGCACCCCATTCTGGATGGCACCAGAAGTCATCCGTCAAGCCGGATACGATGCCAAAGCAGACATGTGGAGTCTGGGCATAACCGCGATCGAGATGGCAATGGGCGAGCCGCCCTTGGCAGAATACCATCCCATGCGTGTGCTCTTCCTTATTCCCAAGGCCAAGCCTCCAACGCTCGAGGGTAACTTTAGCCCTGCTTTCAAAGAATTCGTCTCTTTATGCCTCACAAAGGATCCTACCGTGGTACAACATATGCATTCTTGCTTGATACGTTCTCACATGATGCCCAGCGTCCCACAGCCAAAGAGCTTCTCCAACATAGATTCGTCAAGAACGCAAAGAAGACGTCATTCCTTACAGAACTCATTGACCACGACCAAGAGTTTCGTGCACGATCTCCCCAAAAGGGTTCCCAAGCCTACCAACCCACGATCAAGGGAACCGCCAGCTGGGAGAGTAACGCTACGATACGCAGTGAATGGAACTTTGACACTATCAAATCTCCGTCTGTAATGGGGACGTTCAGCAGTGCTGCCCGGGATCTGCTTCCTGACATGGATGACGAAGAAGTCGAGGAAGATCCTTTGGTCTATGACGACGAAGATCAGTCTATTGACACACAGGGTGCTATCAAAGGTAGCGAGCAATTGGTATCTAGTGGTATTGGGATGAATCACCAGGCAACACACTCGACTGTTATGATCAAACCTCCGCCTGAAGCACAGGACATTTCCACTCTCCTTGCCGCCACGGATGCATATCCGAGTGATTCTCCGTTTGGGCCTACTACTCCACAAGAGGCTGGGGTACCTGGAGACGCGCCCCCTGCCTACAGTGGTTCTGTCCGGTCAACGAAACGTTCGTCATATGCTGCAAGGAACAGAACGACTGGGGCTGGAACGGTCATGCGAGAAGCTGATTTAGGCTCCGGTATAGATACGATCAGACCAGTGAAGAAGGTCGACACCCTTGGCTCTCTAAGGCTCTCTGCAGAGTATGTCGGGACGACGCGGAGCAGAGATGATCCCACCCAGTCCCCACCATCGACTTCGCCCACTAGGGAACGCTCGTCGTTTAAGCGAAGAGCAAGTGAATCAGAGCGGGCTGGGCAAGCCATGGTTGACGATGTGATCCTTCCGGTCCTACAGAACGTAAGCACAACCTAGTACTTGACCCCCTGTCGTCCCTTTGACCCTCTGCCAAAGGTCATTCGCGACGATATGGACGCTCGGGAAATCGAGTCGCTGAGCATGATCGCTCGTGGTTTTGCTGACCTGCGCGACGCTAACGCATCCCTTTCTTACAACGTCATCCTTGACATTCTTTCTGGCATCAACGAGTACGTCTTTTCGTGCATGCGGCGAACTTGGGTTGACGTCTGTATGTGCAATTCTAGGACTCCCGCCGTTCGCCAATACGTGCAGACTTCTCGTGGACTCTTCCCTCACAAACGGATCATTCGAAAGAGCGAAATGACAGCGAGAGGCTTGGTTGTTACTGAAGTTCAAGAGGATATATCTGGTCCCGCAGCGGACGCGAGTACCTCCTCATCGGCTCACCCTCTTAAAGCAGACGATCCGGCTACTCAAGCGCGCAAGTCACCCATCGCTGAACTCTTGTACATGCGTTGGCTCGAAGGACTCCGGATCAAATGGCCGAGTATTCTGTCGTCATGAAATGGCGAGTTCGACGTGTTGATCATCGACGCAACCACCGCCTGAGTGTGCGGTCCACGATTTTGCTCATATCCATGTTCTTTTGGACACGATCGCTACGAATCTGTCATAGCCCTCACCTATACCTTTCATACCAGACGAACAAATGCTCATGTATTCACGTGTATTATATGGATGCAACACCTGATAAAACCCTGTCATTTCCAGCTACCCCCCAATGTGATATAGATGTACGATACCCAATCCCAAGCGTAAAAGGCTGTGTGGTTCCGCAAACAGAAAGAAAAAAAGAAAAAAAAGATCGTGTAAATGACCAAGATAATAATAGAATAATGTATCCATGCGCAATACCCAAGTTCCGAATCAAAGAAGAACGCTACCCGCTACAGCGGCAATGATGGTAGCAATACCCGACAGTACAATTGACGCAGCGCTGAAGTGCCCAGCTCCACTCTTCTGGTTGGCATGAGGCGCACCAGAGGCGCCGTGAGACGAACTGGACTGGGAGCCCGAACCCGTACGGTGGCCAGAGGGTGTGGGCCTGTCGCGCAGTTCAACGAAAGGCGCGCTGAAAAGACATAGAAAACTTACATATTCTTGTGCTGAACCGTCGTGTTCGCCTGAGGAGGCTTGACATTGGGGTTGCCAACTTGCGCAGCAATAACGGGGGAAGTAGCACCGAGCGCATTCTGGTATGATCCCAGACCATCCATTTGCGCGAGCGACATACGCTTCCACCCGTTCGATACCATCAGAGGATACGCATTGATAAAGCTCGTCACCGCCAAATCAGACAATTCGTGTTCCAGTATAATGAGACCCGGGGTTTTAGAACCTTGCGTAGCCACACGTCAGCAATCTACACGGTAAAACAAACCGAAGTAACCTACCAGTGAGCCACGTCTGCATCTGTGTGGCAACCTGGTCCAGCGTCGTGCCAGGAGGGTTCTGATCGAGCGTCCAATCATTGGTACTGAGAGAGAAGAAAGAAAATCAGTCAAGTTGCGTGCGAGATCAAGCAGAAATGGCCTACTCCTGGTTCCAAATGACCGTAGTCAACCCAAAGACTTCCTTGGCAATAGCGCGAACACGCATATCACAGTCACCATATGGGGGCCGCCAGAATCGGGGAACGCGTCCTCCTGTAGAGTTATGGACAAGCAACATGGTCCAGCCCAACTCAGCCATCACCTCTTCGTTTGACTTGGTAGTCATATAGGGGTGTGTCCACGTGTGAACGGCGAGGTCGTCCTGATTGTTGATCGCGGTTTGAAACTCTTGCGGGTGCAAGAGAATGTTCTGACCGATGAAAAAGTGGGTCGCATGTTCGTTATTCTTGACGAGGAAGTTGTACAGAGCGTCGGAAGCCTAAACAGAGGTCCGTCAACCCAGTCATGCAACGAAAAATATAAGCGCACCGGCAGCGGGCCATCGTCAAAGCTGAGTGCAACCACGCCAGAGGGAGCGTCCCAAATATCGCCAGGAATGACACACCTGTATGTCGAGGAGCAGACGGTGGCGCTATTGGGATCATAACCTGAGGGATAGACCGGATTCTCGGAATTGTTACTCGTGGACATGGGAACATCTGGAATCTTGCCAGCCGCGACGGCATTGTTCAACGCATCGAGCCATAGTTGAGGCATGTTCGTGGTCGAGGCCGAGTCGGCGGGAAAGCCCGCAGACCAATCTACACACATTGATGCGCGTAAATACTGGGTAAGGACACACAACATACCGGACGTTCCTATGGCGGCATAACTAATGCCATCGTTGCTACTTCCACGCCGAAACAGGTTGTGGACAGGATGGTCTTCTTCGTGATACCACCTGCTGGGTAACCGTTTGCCGTCCGTGTGGGCGTGACTAGCAGGGTTGACGGAAGCGTATGCAGCAGTGGCGGCGAGGAGGAGGGCAGAGGTAAACCGGACGGGCATGGCTAGGGAGAGAGTTTAAAGGAGAGGACGTCAAGATAGAGAATGTGCAGGGGTAGGGAAAGAAGGGGCGATAAAGGGAGAACGTTCCCGAGGGCTCGCATTTATACCCTCTGGACGGGAATCCTACGACGTCAGCCTCCACAGACTGCTATTCTAGTTACCGTATACGGATGTATGTCGATCGTTGGGCTGTGGCATTCAACCTAGGAGGGATGCCTGCATCAATACTCAAGTCTCAGAGAGAATGCACTCGCAATTGGATTCCAGGTGATGAATTCGATCCTCATACAATGGTTGACAAAAACACAGCATTGCCCGTACTATGTCGCAGGCGCCGGCGACGTAGCAGTAGATTCCCCACGTAGCGCACTCTTGAGAATCAAAATTCCCGACTTCAACTGCGCGACCTCCTTCACCATAGCCGTGAACTTGGCCTTCTTTGCCTCGCTGGTCAAATATGGCGTAAAGTGTTGGATGCAGTCTCGCGTCGTCGCATTTGGCGTGTTCTGCAGCCACTCGATAAGCATCCTCTCTTCCAACTCCCCCTCCGGCGCAGGACCGGTGGGCAATGGCTTCCGTTTCTTCGGCTTTGGAGCATTGGCGCCATTGATTGCACCGCTGGTGGCACCAGCCCCAGAAACCTCGTCCGCTTTGCGCTTGTTCGCGGACTTTCCTATCGAGTTCGTTGGGGACCCGACCAAGCTTTTCCCACTGCCAGCGGCCGGACTTGTCGTGGGACTACCAGAAACAGGGCTGGTTGCTCGACTGCCACCTCCAGGCACACCGCTGAGTGGGCTGTTCCCTCTACTCACGTTGGCCGATTTCACTTTGGGGGCTTTCGGACTCGTTGCTCGTTTGGCAACAACAGAATGCCCTCCCAAGCTCTGCACAGGTGCCGGCGAAACTGCCTGGGAACCGACCGCGGAATCTTCTGCGGTCGGAGGCTTTGTGGCAGGTTGCTGAGAAGTCGACCGAGAATTCACTTGCTGGGGCTGCTGTTGGATGGCAGGCTCGTTCGAGACGAGCGGAGGCTCCTCCTCTTCCTCATTTTCGTCCTGTTCATGGATGGTCAGACTTACGAGCGAGGGGCGCGGGCAATCTTGGACTCACCGAACTTGCATATGGATTGCGCTCTTCGTCGCTTTCATACGCGACGTTCTTTTCTAATTTGCGCATGAGCTTCTTGAGGGATTTACCGTCCTTGGATAGCTGAGACTCGTCTTGGTCTTCATCAGATTCGTCTATGTAACCTTCGCGCTGTTTGTTGGCCAGCTTATACTCTCGTTTGAGACGTTCCTGCAAGATGATCAGTTTTAGAGAGAGCAACGTCTCTGACGACTGACCTCGAGCTCTTTGGCTGCTTCGTCGTCCATATCTGCGGCCTCGTGCTCGTCATCATCTGCGATATCTTCTTCAAACAGTTGCTCGTCGAGATGGCCTTCACCGTCGTCTTCTCGCTTTGGCTGAATATTTCCCTCCTCGTCTTGCTCTGCTCCCTGTGAACCCCTGTTCACCGTCCGTAAAGCCCTTCCACCTGGGGCTCTGCTTTGGCCAGCGTTATGTACGAGTGGCACTGCGCCAACTCCATCAGGGTCAGCCTTGAACATGGCTGACGTAGCTGCAGAAGGACTCTGTCCATGTCTGCGGTGCAACAACCAGCGCTCTGGATCCTTGTTCTTTTGTATCTTTGCCATCTTTGGGAAAGGGATCAGACCAACCGCGACGAGAGAAAAGTAAGCAGTACGTACCAACGATTCGGCCTCCTCTAGGTTGGGAATATGGTGCTTTGGTTTCTTGTGAAACTTGTACCACCGATTAGCAGATACGAATTTGAACACCTCTTGCGCGGCAGGCATGAAGAGGGCGTGCGTCTCTGCTTTGGAGACTTCCTCCAGCTGCCCGACCCACACCTCGTTCTGCCTCGCATCTTCCATCACCCATGGGTATCTCTCCTCCTTCCTGAGCTGCCGGACTTCCTCTGGAACCTTGAAAACCTGCCGTGTTTTCCTCGCCATCTTCTTTTTGCCGTTCGCAAGCGTCTTTCCCTTGGTCTCTTTCTCTTTGGACGAGCTCTCTCCGGACGTGTTCGCGATAGGGCGACCGTCAGCGTCGACCATGACTATTCTGCCGTCCGAGCCAATCACAGGTTTCCCGTCGGGTCCCAGCATCGGGCGAACGGGAACCTGTTGAACAGAGACCGAGTCTGGTCTCCGGAGGTCCTTTCTATTCAGCTTTATCGGCTCCTCCCAAGTCGAGACGTCTATGGGTTTGCGCGAGTCGAATTTCATCACGTCATACTTCCAGCCGTTGAGAGCAGAGGACATGAGCTTGTACTCTGAGAACTCGCCGTCGGGGAGCTTGGAGCTGTCCTCGACGTCGTCCGTGCTGGGTGGCGTAGGCTGTTGGCGCGGTGTCGTTGATTTACGCGGGGAGGGTGTGGTGCCATTAGGGAGCGAGTTGTCTCTCTTGATGGGTTTCTTCTTGTGAAACAGGAGGGATTCGGCAGACTTTAGAGGCATTATTGTCTAGTCAACACAAAGTTAGGACATTCCCCAAATCGTCGTCGTCGTCGCCGTTGTGGTCCAAGCAAGCGTTGATCACGTAATCAAAACACCTACGAGTATATACTAGTAGAGACAAAAGAAAAGCGTAGCACTATGTACATCGAACAACTGGGACTGTCCGACAGCAAACGAAACATACAGTGACCCGGCGTAAGCAACAACTATCACACAAACCCTTGAAACGGGACACAAACACAAACACGACAGCACCTAGGTCGGAGGAGCCTCCACCCTCCCCGTCGGTATGCTGCCATTCGTCACCGCAGATGACGAAGGCGGGTGGGACGACTGCCCTCCCGTTGACGAGTATGCATTTTCTGAAGATGACGGTCGCGACTGTGAGGACGGCTGGTGTGGCTGCGGTGGTTGATGGGAATGTGGTTGAGAGGGATGCGATATTGCACCCGGTGGAGGCGGGGGGTAGGGTACCGGTCCTTGACTGTAGACGATTGAATGTGGCGGACCACCTGGACCGAACGGTGGCATGCCTTGCCGCAGGCTATCCAACTCGTGTCTCAGCATGTCAATTTCGCGAGCCATGTCCTGGTGGCTTTGCTTGAGATTGATTACAAAATCGATGGCTGCGTGGGTGGCTCAGATGTGGCCAGAGGACACGAGAGACTAAACAAACCTTTGCTCAGAATCTCCCATTTGCTCGCTTTCATGCCGCGGTCGGCCGGCAGCTGATCTCGCAGTTCATCAAACAAATCTTTCATTTCCTTCCGACGCTTTCGCTCGGCAAGCTTGTGTGACACCCTCAGCTCGGGCGAGCGGGAATAAGGTGTCGAGCCAGGCTCCTTGGCCGACTTTATGGGCGAACCCCCAGGTGGGGGAGCAGACGATTCATCTGCTGAGGCGGTAGAGCCGGCGAGGGGAGGGGTAGATGGTACGGCGTCGCGTAGCTGGCGTGATGGAGGGCGTGAACGTGAGCGTACGTTTCTGGTTGGGCCGACGGCAGAAGGAATGTTTTCGGGGACAGACATTCGTCTGTCAGATGGAAAGGATATGGGAGGATTCATGGGTGGGGGTAGAGGTTGGGACTCGAAGGGACGAATGGGATTCTGTATATTAGGGTCTTGGTGGCCATCTGGATGTTGTGCTGCAGACCACGCGAAAGTCGCCATGCTACCGGACGTTGGAGGTGCTGGTGATCGTCCATGTGGCTGGTCGGCGGAGAATGCCGAGTAGCCAGTGGACGCGTTTGGGAGGATTGCAGGCAAGGAGTCGCGTCTATCATGTAGCCACCACTGGGAGGTGTTGGCCAAGGGGGTAGTTGAAGTGCCTGGCCCCGAAATCATCGCGCCGGCGTGTACTGAATGGCGACGGTGATCGTAAATGCTGAGATGGGCCATCCTCTGAGTCTCTACAGCTGAGCCACGGCGTTTTTGGGCCCGAACGTCGGTGCCCAAGTTCATCGGGCTGGGTACGCCGGGGCCAGATAGGTGAGAATCGAGGTCGTCGCTGGTGGCAGCTTCGCGGTCGGAGGACATTTTGCGTTTTGTGCCATGGGGGAGCTGTGAGTCGGACGAGTTCTGGGACGGATGGGTGTGGGAGGACAAGGGAGGGTGCGTAGTGGGACGTACTGCAATGGAGTGGCGACGAGAGCTATCGTCGCTGTCGTCGTGATGGCGGGTAGTGATGCGAGGGGAGTATCTGTCCGAGTTTGCGTGGGTCTGGTCGCGGGAGGGATTTCCTGTGACAGAGATGGGGGTGGTGCGGGAGAGGGAGGGGAGAGAGACGTACTGGAGAGACCGTTTGGTCTGGTACCGTTGGTTATGTGATCGAGGTCGCGATCGAAGGAGGGGGAGCGGAGTATTTTGCGCATCTGTTTGCTAGCGGGCTCCTGATGGATACTTGTGTCGCCAAAGACGTAGTTTGCGGCTGGTCTGGGAGCTGGAGGGGGTGTGTGTGAGCGGTGTGCGGCGGAGGAGGGGTCCAAATACCATCTTGTATTATGCGCGATGCGTGTAGGGAAGGATCTGTGAGTGAGCCTCTCCGGTGTTGTTGTAGATAGTCGAGGGGAGGGAGGGATATGAGCGGGGAGTGTCTCGTCGAGTCCTTGTCGGGCATACTTTGGTCGAGGGAAGAGCCGTCGCGTTGGACTCGTTATGAGAACCCAGTGGACGCATTCACGTGCTCGTCCGCACACACGTGGCCAACATTTCCATATTTGGTTATATATCATCCAAGGTACCTCCTCCACAGCTTCACGTCTCGCACGACAACATTCCGCGCGTGCACACTACGTGCGCTGTTTCGAGTGCATCGCCCTCCTCCCCTCCCCTCCAGCGCGCGTCGCTCCAGGTCGTCGTCCACCCTCACCATGTGTCCCACCCACGGTATATAGTCCAGGAACACCCTCTCCTCCCCCATCACGGGCCAAACAATGTCCGACAACGCTTCCACCATCCGAGTCTGATACTCCACGCGAGCAGGGTCGAGTCTCGCCGTGGGGCTGATCGACGCCTCGTTCGGACCCGTCCCACACTCCTCGTGTACTCCACGTGAATACCGGATGGCTTCTTCCGCAATGAGCTCATTATGCTCACAAAACACTAACCCCTCTCTCTCCTCCAACACAACATATCCCATCTCCTCCTCGCTCCTCGTCACCTGTAACACCACAGTCAGTCTTTACACTCTCACCCCCCCCCCCCTTCTCCAACTCACCTCCCCCGTGCCCATCCCCGTCCTACAGAGTTCAGCGTCGACATGCGACATCAGCTCGCTCTCTCGCTTCATTTGTCGCCACCAATCGCTCTCCACTCTGCTTCCCGTCGGCGTAACCCTGCTTGCAGCGGAAATTGGTCGACCTGATCGCCGAGCGTGTCCTGAAGCCTCGTCTCCTTGGTGCTTCTCTGATGCTGATCCATGCCTCGCGTCCGCGCACAACATTTGTATTTCCGTGATAGACCGTCGTAGATCTGGTAACACCACTGGCTCGGTTCTCGGGTAAGCCTTCGCATCCGGTACGTCTAATCCATACTTGGAACCCCTCCTTTCATATAGAACCATCAGGTCTTCGTGCGGAACAAGCCAGCCCTCCGTTAAAGACACGCATTGGAGAAAGGTGGCTGCCACGGGCGCCGGACATGGCTCAAACACGAGGACATTTTGCAGTGGCAGATCACCAACAGGAACTAGACCAGGGTCTGTACAATCGTCGTGAATGCCTACATCCTCGAGTCAATCCTCGAGTCAATAAACCACTCACCGTTGCATGTCATGACAACCGGCCGTTGGCAGCATCGAATGAAATCAACAACGGCAGGCCAAAAACCTGCATCCTCTTTGAATAAGATGTCCACCTCTTCTAACAGCACAAGCGACTGCCGAACAATCCGTCTCGATCCATCAGATTCAGCATGGCACTTTCCAGTCATGGCCCCTTCGTCTAACGAGTCCATTCCTTGGTCCCGTGGCAGTGGTGGCGCCTCATGCGTCGGACTGTTGCCTTCCACACTGATAGGCTCTCCTTTACTCCCTGCTTCCTGTGACTCGACGAACCCAGCGAATTCTCCCGTCTTGCCCTTGGTCAGATGGCCGCGGAGTTCCTTTACCTCCGTTTTCCTTGGGGCACGCCTATGAACCGTGTGGACGATATGATTCCTGCCTACATCTCCAACGAGATGATCCAAGCTTGCACCGCTGCGCTTTCCAATACCAGGGTACACCTCGAAAACTTCCCATCCCAATTCCTCTGCGCAGGCATATACTGCGGCAGTCTTTCCACACCCGGGAGGACCAGTTATCAGGAGGACATTGGTAAGGTTGTCCGCAAAGTTGATTTGTACCGGTTCCTGTAATTGGGGCGTCGTGTGCTCGATTTCTGTAGCAAGGTTGCTTGTTGCATCCCGGTGCGCATCGTCAGTATCGGTCGTATCGCGTCGTCGGAGGCGCGCGCGAGTGCGCTGGCAAAATGCGAGCTCGTCCTCTGAATCCTCGGGAGGGTCATCAGTTTCCTTTTCGTCCGCATCGCTAGAGGCAATAAAGTCATCCATGTCATCCTCAGAATCCACTCTTCTTTTTTTGTTTCCCCGTTTCTTGGCCACAGCTCGAATAACACGAGCTCGTTTCACTCCTCGTGGTTCGGCCTTCCTGGAAGTACCTTTTTCTTTATTTCCTCTGGCCGTGGCAGCCTTCGACACCGGTTCTTCTGGCTTGGAACTTTGCAAATGTAGCTCGAGTGCACGAAGCCAGTCTCGTAGATAGAGAGCGTGTCGCTCATTTCCTAGTACTTCGTTAGCACGTTGGGGACGGAAACGACGAGTCCACATCTCGGTATGGCGTGCTGGGGTCCTTTCTTGATGAGCAGATATTCGTGCGAAAGCGGGATGTGATCCAGTCCAATCACGGCCGAGGGATTGGAGATGCTCTTCGCATTGCTGCGGTGTCAGATACCTGTGGATACGGTCTAGAGGTGTTGAGGGAGTATCATCTAGCCGCCGCCAAGTGGCGAGGAAGTCCAATGTCCCTTCATCTGATGGACTGCAGCTCGGGAATATGCTACGCTTGGGATGTGCTTGACTGCAGGTATAAGAATGCTGCACCCCTCGAACATGCTGTGAACACGAACTAGGGAGAGGCGCGCCATCGCCTGACCCCGGAGTCCGTTTATGCAGTTCCTTCTTTCTTGTTTTGTGCGGACGTATGTTCTCGTGCGTACCGGCATGCGGAAGACTCGTGTTACCAGAGCAGTGCAGGTCGAGATCTATTGGAGAGTAGGGAGGTGAATGTGAGGTTGCCTGGCGGGATTCCGGATCGGGAGATGGCTGGCGAGTAAATGGTTCTGTTGATAGCTCTACGTCGGGGGACATGTCCGTGATATCTATAATCTCGGTATCGTCCACGTTGATGACCGTGTCTGGTGGTGTCTCTCGCACGGAAGAGACCTTCGTGAAAATGGGAAATAGCGTGCCTGTGCGTCGACATGTTATTTAGAGCTGTGACGAATGACAATAAACTCACGCACTCGGTTTTGGCTTCGGTAGAGTAAGAGGAGGACATGGATCGGCTGTTGGGAGAGAAGAAGCTACCGGGTCCGTGTCCTCGGGTTGTAGATCTTCTTCTTTCACAGAAGGAGCGTTCTCGGAGTTTGTCCTCCGAAAAAGATCCTTGAGAGTCACCTGGGTTGTTGGCTAACACGTGTAGTGGCCATGTGAGTTACATGATACAAAAACGCACGGAAACAGTACCCGCTGGTCTTTAATTTGACCCCCTGCACTTCTTGTTCGCCGCTTTTCTGGCATGATGATGGTGGATGGTGGCCAGCGCCGTCCGAGCTGGGAGTGGTGTTACTGGTGAGTGTTGACACACTCGGATCAGGAGCGCGTCGCGTGACATGTCACACGCGTTCGGTCTCGTGACTTGGATACGTCGGACAGGTTGATGAACCCATGTCGGACGATCAGGACGCTGAACAGCCTCGGCCTCCTGTGAGTATAGAGCTGCTGAAATGGATATCCAGGGAGTATTTTGGTAAGCTGTCCTTCATTTATCAGCGGACGGGTTCAATTCACTTGCAAAGATCAGATATGAACGGATCATCGTACCACGTTCTTGATCACCCACCGACGCCGCTGGAGTTTGCTAGGCTTGTTCACTTATCGAGACCAGTCGTCATCAAGGGTACTGTTGTGGTCCACATTTGGGTCGCTTCGGAGAGGCTAACGTGCTGCATTCTAGGGGCAGAGTTTCCTGCTTTGACAAAATGGACCGATGATTATCTTGTTCAAAAAATGGGAGACCAGTGTGTCTCGGTTGCGGGGACTCCAAATGGGTATGATCTAATCATTCACGACTGTGTTTCAGAAGCATGATTGAACGGCGGAAAGTCGAGCAGATGCAGTCACCCGCGCGCCAGATGGGAAACTATACTTTGCCGAGCCGTTCATAGATTCCATGACCCTTGGTGATCTTCTCAAGAAGTTGCATTCAGGTGACTCGGATTCACTCGTACTCGGTTGACACGATCAGATCATACCATGGTCCAGATGAGAAATGTGTCCATTATCTACAATCGCAGAACGGGAATTTATATTCTCAAGATTTCTTCTCGAATAGAGAGGATACCTCAGAGTTCGTGGCCCTACGAGGAGATGTTCCTCCCGAAGTCGACTTTGTTCGTGATGCACTTGGTTCGTTACTAGTTCATGACCATGCCTTTTCACTGTCTTGAGAGATCGACTAGATCGAACTCCCGATGCCGTTAATTTGTGGATCGGAGGCAGCGACAGCATCACAAGCATACACAGTGGTACGGCACTGCAACCTTTTTAGCTTTCTGGGCCTGATCGAAGGCGTGCAGACCCTTACGAGAACATATACACTGTCGTCCGTGGTACGAAGCATTTTACATTACTACCACCAAGCGAGGGATGGTGCTTGGAAGGTTTGTGCCACACATAATCGCCGTCGTTGCGTTATTCATGGAAATAGAGAGATTATACCCACATGCTGTGTACAACCGCTCTGATGCGACTTCAGAGCTTTATCTCCTTCCATCACACGACGCTCCACCTGTACGATGGTCTTCAATCTCGGACCCTGATCTTCCAGGTGCATTGCCACCCGAAGCCCATCCGATACACATCACGCTAACTGCGGGAGACACGCTGTACCTGCCTGTTGGCTGGTGGCACTTTGTGAGACAATCGGGCGATGTCACCATCGCAATAAATCGGTGGTATGATGCGGAGCTTCAGGGGATCAATTGGGTGTGGCTGAGTATGCTACGGTCGAGCGATGATGTACCCCGAGGAAATTAACAGAGCCTATGTCACACTATGTCACGTCACGTATCCCTGTATATCCCTCCTCCCAACTGGTGAGGCATCATGGGCAAGGACAAGAGCGAGAAGAAAGAGAAAAAGAGAAAGGTAGAGGCGGCGGCGAGTGCACCGCCAGCTGAAGACGCAGGAGTGGAGGATACGTCCTCAGTGCGTCTTCTGTCCATCGACGTGTGTGCTTCATGATCTCACCCAGTCTAGCCAACGAAGAAATCAAAAAAAGACAAGGAGGAAATTGTTATCCCCCTCGAGGACCTTGTTCCTATTGCGCAGCCTCTCGCGCAGAAAAAGCTTGTAAAAAAGCTGCACAAGACAATCAAAAAAGGTGCAGTCCTGACTTGCCGGTTCCGTGTTCAAGTATCTTGACGCCGCCATCAGCCTCCAAAGCCAGGCAAGTCAAACGCGGTGTAAAAGAGGTTGTCAAAGGTATCCGCAAGGGAGAGAAAGGGCAAGTGATTCGTTGTATATTGCACGCGACACTCAGGCCATGTCATTATCAGGTTACTCGTGCTGGCCGCTGACATCAACCCAATGGACATCATATCCCATCTCCCTGTACTCTCTGAGGAGGCCCAGATACCGTATGTATTCGTGGCGTCCAAAGAAGAGCTTGGGCACGCCAGCTCTACAAAACGACCGACGAGCTGTGTCATGATATGTCCAGATCTGAAGCGCAAGACACAACAGAAAGAGGGCGAGGAGGGGGGCGATGACGATTACCGAGAACTGTACGAGGAATGTCGTCGGGACGTAGAAAAGCTTGATTCTAAAGTCATATTTTGATGTCAATCTGTACTCTCTCAGTGACTTTGCGTGTCCATGTCAAAACTGACCGTGTTCCACGAGTTTTCTTGTGTAACCGGCTGTCGGGACTAATAACTTGTTTTGCGGGATTCGCACGTTCACAACGCTTTCCTTTCCACCACCCAAGTCTCCGGCCTCATCTCGCTCTCAGCCATGCCCGCGCCAAAAGGTACGCAAGCTACTGCCAACGGTTCAGCTTCTGGAAAGCAAACTCCGGCAAGCACCGTCCCTCCATCGCCTGTTTCCAAGCCATTAGAAACAGACCGTGCGGTGACACATAGCTCAGGGAAGCCCGACAAAAATGCTTATGACGCAGACCAGGAGAAACTCAAGTCTGAGATCGACGCCCTGCAAACCAAACTTGTGCGTCTCTATCCTTGTCGTCACGGGTGCAGTGACCGATCCTATTTTCACAGGGCGCCGTCCGAGAGAAAATATCGTCGGCTTCCAAGCCTTCGGGGAACGACAGGCGGAATGCGCTCCGTGCAGAACTTGACGGCATACGTGATCAACAGTCTTCTTACAAGACTTCTAGAGGCAAGGCCCTCGACCGACTCAAGGCTTTGCAAGATGGCATACAAAAGAAGGTATGTCCAAACATGTCCCTTCCGTAAGAGTCTCGGTCTAATGCCTCCAGACCAAGGACTTGCACGCTGCACGAGGCAAGACATCTTTCCGAACTGTTGCCGACGTTGACAATCACATCAAGTATGCCATCCTTATGACCAATTTTTCAACTGGGGTTATTCATGTTTTCGCACAGAAACCTGGAGAAGCAAGTAGAATCCGGCAGTATGAAACTTGCTGACGAGAAACGTGCTCTTCAAGAAATATCACAGGCCAAGCGGGCTAGAAAGGCTGTAGAAGGTTTCCAGGCCACCCAAGATTCAATCGACGCGGACCGCCTCGTTGCCGAGGGGCTTCGCCAACAGCTGGATGACCCAGAGTCCAAGGCCATCTCCGATCGTTACGACAAGATCAAAGCTGAACTAGATGAGCTCAAGAAGGAGTCAGACGAAGTCTATGCCGGCCGGACTAAGCTGTTTGAAGAGCGCGACGACTTGCAAGCTCAAATAAACGCCCTCTTCAACGAGAAAAGAGCCTCTGCGCAACGATTCCGAGAAGCAGGCGACCGCTACTGGGCCAAAGTCAACGAAGACCGTGCTCGTCGCGCTGAGAAGGCTCGTGCGCAGCGCGCCGCTGAAGAAGCTCATAAAAAGTTGGAATATGCAAAACAATTGCGAGAGGAAGCGTCCTTGCCTGCATATCAAGCAGAGATTGACGACTGCCAAACGCTGATCGACGCCCTTTTAGGCAAGAGTTCTGACGCCGTCGTGCTACGCTCTTCGTCGTTACCTGCGAAAAGTGAAGTAGCCGGCGTGCCAAAGCTCGAGCTAAGGCAGGTGGCGGCAGCCACTGACGGTCTCGTGGCGCGCAAAAAGAAGGGAGAGGAAGCGGAGACATACTTTGTGGGAAAGGGGAGACGGGAAAAGAAGGACAAAATACCCAAGGCCGCACATGAAACGGATGCCCTTAAAAATCTACAATTCGGAACTATTACCGCGCTTTCCAAGTTCGCCATCCCTCTTCCGACTGCTGCAGCTGACATTCCACGTGTCATCGAGGACCTGAAGACGAAGAAAGCGTGGTACGTGGCCAATCAGGCGCGCGTAACAGCGGAAAACATCGCGAAAGCAGAGGCGCAGATACAACGTCTCACGAGTGCAGCCAAGACAGAGGTGTCTGTAGACACGCATAGTGGTGCGGATACACCTTTGGAATCGGTAACGACGCCAGTGGAGAATGAGGGCAATGCAGTCGCTGACGAGTAATGGAGGTTGATCGGCACCGTTCATATATGATTATCTATAATCCCAGTGCTACTTATACCAGAATACTGCTCGTCCGATGGCAAGCAAAGGAACACTAGTATTATTCGAGTCAAAGCCTATACATTAGTGAGGACAACTTTTTGAAAAGCAGATGGTCAATACAAATACGGAGCAAGGTAGGAATAAATGACGAGCTGAGAAACGTGGTCATATATTAAGTTTTCCGCACAACCCTGCGAACGACGGAAAGTATGGTTGTTCAGGATACAGCCTCCGCTTTAATAGATTCAGTTTCGCGCTCTGGCTCACTACTAGGCAAACTCAGATCCTGAGTCGAAAAGGGTGTGACGTCGAACGTGTTCGTCGTCGCGTACTCGGAGAAGGCAAGGCCAGCTTGATGGACGGAAGGTATCGAATCCTCAGGGGTTACTGACGTATCCATGTAGTTTAGCCCATATGCATCGGAATTGAAAGCAGAAGTTGAGGCGTCCAGCGCCCCTCCAGGGAATGGATCCTGTTGTAATGCTGCCAACATGCTCGAGGTTGTCGGGGTGTGGTTCATAGGATGTTGGGGGCGAGCCTCGGAGGAAGTAAAACTCTCTTGTCCAGCCATGGGTGAAAGGGAAAAGAATTGTTGCTGCATTACCGGTTCGACGGAGGCAGCCACGGAATTGGTGGAAAGCGCAACGTTCCGTAGGACGTTTACTGCGATCCAGTCACTATGTATCCGTGAGCATTACTTGTATGAAAGGGAGCAAGGTTGCAACGTACTCGAGGAATAATTTCATTATCTGGAAAGCGCCGAAGGCAGGGTCACTCCTGATGGTCTGGCAAAATGTTTAAGCCAATCAGGGCGGTTTGGATGAAGCGAGAAAAACTTACGAGATCCCTCATGACCTGGCCAGTGACGTATCCCCAGCGAATGAGTACGCTACGAGGACTCATCGCCCCTCTATCATCGCTAGCTCCAATGCGCTGCTCCATGAGTCTCTCAGTGCACTTATCAGCCCAAGCCATCACTTCTCTGACAGGCTCGTTGCTCTTCGCAAGACTATCCATCATCGCGACAAATTCCACCTCGAGAAGTTGGACAAGATCTTCGTGCCGGCAGTTGCAAACCAAGGCCGACTGGTTTCGAACGGATTCGAAATCTACCTTTTGCCAAGATCGACGCATCTCAGCAAGCTGCTTTTGGTTGGTGAGAACCGTGTTCAGAGCTTGAGTGACCTGGTATATGTCCACGAATCGTACTGTATGAGGAATGCGTCAATTTAGCGATGCCTTCCCAACCGCGCGAGTGTGCACGCACAGACTAAATGCCCAAAACGTGCACCCAGCTCAACCTTGGGCTCAACAAACGTGGTTCCGTATCCTTCGAGAGCGAGAAGGAGGATTTTCTCCATCTGACTGGCAAGTTGGCGCAAATTGTTCAAAGAAGTTGTCGGGAGAGGGGAGAGCATCTGGGACCTGAGAAACTCGAGTATTTCCTATGCATGATTGAGCAACCGCACAACAGTGGCATGTGCTGCAGACTTACATCATACACGATCGCATCGGCCTTGGCCATCAATCCCGCGATGGCAGGTGCATGGACAACTTCACGATGAGTGCCTGTCAAGGTCGACCAGAATCCTCTGAGGTGCATCTCGAACTGATCAAATCGGAAAGCACGTGCGCTGTCTAGGACTGCATCTAGGTGGTCTTGGAACCAACCCCATACTTCTCTCCCAGCAATACACTGGGCGGAAGCGGAGCTAGCTCCGATGGCTTCCTCGATGGACGGGAAATGGGGCATGTGACGGACTGAGAGATGATGTTGTGGTTGGGCGTATTGGCTATCGGCATTGGGCCCGAGAGTCAACGTGGGTTGCGGTGCGATGCTAGGATCTAGTTGGCTAGCATGTCGGCGGATGGGGGTATGACTGGGGTAGGAGTTACTCCTGGCCAGGACTTGGGCTTGCGACAACAGGCTGCCTGCGGTGGGTGTCTTGTCGCTTATGTCTTCAAATGTAACGGTGCCTTTGAGATCTCCTGGAAGAATGAGGGAGTTGCGCTTGGAAGCGCTGGAGCCCTCAGAGTCATCATCTTCATCCTCGTCAGAACGGTCCTCGCCCTTGTTTGCGCTGTCTCCCGACTCTTGGGCCGCACGCGCAGCGTTGATGGATGACTGACCTGCGTTATTGTTCGACTTGCGGATGTAATCTTGTAAAAATTCGGCTTCCGCCGAGGTCGCGGGACGAATGCCACAATCTTCCAGAAACAGGCGATCAATAAAAATTTCCGATGAGGAATGTAAGACACGCACAATGATATTTGCTATTCCCCCGAACTCCCAGACGTCTTGTTTTGATCGTGGGAAAACAGAGTCTGATGGCTTTGCCGAGGGTGGCCGTATTAATATGAGGGATCTGGTGCTGGTCGCAGACTCTGCGGTATGAAAAGTAAAGGCCCTGGCGTGGTACATTCCCATCAGGGTAAGGAGCATAGTTGGCGGTGAGCCTGAACGCGGAGGGTGTGAGAAGATGTGACATGGGAATGGAAGGGTGAAAACACACCAAGCTTGAACGAAAATCTGCTTGGCTCTGTCGGAAGCACTTGTAGTGGTCGCGACGCGTACGTTTGCCGCTAATTTCTGGAGGGCATGATCGGGATTGATGGACATTCTGCCGAACACGCCCGTAGGCTGTCTAGGTTCTTGAAGATTAGTTTGGATGGGCTGACCGGGCCCATACATGGTAGAGTAGTCGGGGGTGTTGCTGAGAAACATGGTGATGTCGTCTGTCTCACTGGAGGAAGAGTGGACGCTCTCTGTGTCGCGGGGGTAAGGAGATGCCGCAGCACGAGCTCTGAGGTGAGACTGGCGCATATGGCCCTTAAGCGCGGGATTAGTCATGTTACCGTTCGGAGGAGATTGGCCAGGGGAGAGGTCTGTGGAGGAGAGGGAGTAGATGGAAGAGTGGCGTACTTGATCGCCGTGGATGTATGGGGAGAGACGATAAGGGTCGTCGTGGTGTATGCCTCCTGGCATGCGGGGGAGGACGTCTTGGGAAGAGTGGGGACGGGAGTGAGGAGAGTGGGTGGAGGAAGAGGAGAGCGAGTTTGAACGGGAATGAGGGTGGCTTGGTGGCAAGAAATCAAAGTGGACGTTCGAAGGGATTGTCTGAAGATTTACAGCAGCAGCCATGGAAGAGAAAGAGGGTGTTGAGCTGGGGGACTTGACCGACGCAGCGAATGGATGAGGCGGACCAGCCGTGGAAAGTGAAGCGAGCAAGACGGAAAAGCCGAGGTGGGAGAAACAAGAGCGCGTAGAACGAGGAGTGAGCAAGGCGTATGATAGCTGTAACGAGATCGCAACGACAAGAGTACCGTAGGTCGTGGTCAAGGCAACGATTAATTATTCTCCGTATCTACTTTTTTTTTTTTCGTACCTGGCCTTCCCACACGTCCCTCCCGGAACCGCTTTCTCTCTTCTAATGCTGTATCCTACGCCGCTCCTCCCCCGAATCATCGCCCCCGCAATGCCTCGACATCGCCTCCCCTTGAACCGGCGATTCGTGTCCGCACATGCTCCCGATGTCAGACGTCAGCGCTTCAGCTACCACTCACGTGCGCTCAGGCCAGACATGTCTGCGATCAATGTCTCGAACAATGTCTTGCATGACAACAAAGGTTGGCTCTCCGATCCAAATGGTCTCTCCGCCGACTTCAAGGATCACATCTTGCCATCGCTTGACTGCGCCTTCGTGTGAGTCATTTAGACTCGGCACCATTCAGACACTCGCTCGACTGAAGCATATCTCCTGATTCAGCCATATTCGAACACAATTCTATCACCCAGGACTGTGATCAGACTGGCTTCGCTTGTGGCGGGAATGAAGTGCTTCCACCTGTTCGCTAAAAGAACACCCTCTTTTACAGTTCAATGGGTAACCTCTGAAAGACTACTTGCCTTTATTACAACTTAAATCACGTTAGAAAATAGCTTCGGTGGCCTGACTTGAGGGTCAAATGGAGCAGCGAACATGACATCAGCCTCACAAGTGAAAAAGTGGTGCGATGATCGATTCCGCAGCGTCAACCTAAATACCTTGCGCTCATGCGGTGCAAACCAGTCGACGGTATTGCTGCAATGATCATTGAGTGGCCCAAGGTAGACGGGAATCACGCAGGCTATGCGACAGGCATTCGATCAACTGCGCGCTGATGGCGACTAGCGAAGCAACATGTGCCTGGCACGCTTTAATCTTGTTTTGTTTCACGCGATGACAGGACGCTGACGGATTCGAACCAGGAACGGGGATCGAGGTACCGTCGGGTAAAAATACAAAAAGTCGTTACTGAAATGGACTATCCATGGCATCTGGAGCTCCGCTTGAGAACTTGAATGGTGTGTGCGGTGGTAAACGCGCGGCCAGATGAGTCGGTATCTTGTGTGTCGAGTACAACACCTCGACCGTACGTTGCCTGAGACGTTGGTTTCGATAGGGCGCGTGTTTGAGCATGCTTTCCGGTCAGGAGACTGCCTGGCAGGAGGTAGTTCCTGGCAAGGGGGGCATAGCATCTAAAAATACGGTTAGCGATTGCCGAACGGTGCCAATGCGGTCATCACCAGTGAGCAAGCCACACGTGTATGAATCAAGTGACAAGCACAACGTTGGGTCGTGTTGGCCGACTGCACTAGAAACTTTGGTAGGGCTGTACTGACTAGGAGTCACGTTAGGAAGGCCTTTGCGGGCAACGTTGCCACTAAACGTGTCGGTACTAGTACTACAGTTGGTACTGTAGACTCGGAATGGAATGAAACATATGCGATGTGATCCAGTACCAAGAGAGCACGCAAGCAAAGTGATTCATTACGGAACACAGCGCTGAGATCTCGAGAGCACACAGGGCAGAGTAAACACATGAGCACGATTACAAAGCGCACCCTTCCCTCATTCGTCTTCCTCCAAGTCAGAATCGCCAAATAGACAAGGTCCGTCGAACGTCACGTCAACGTCTGGCTCAGGTGCGGTTGCTCCAACGATATTCGCAAGCGGTGGCGAAGGTCGGGTATGTTCATTCTGGGTGCAGTGGGTCCCCAGAATCGAAGGAGCCTCTTGCGGCGGGTGCACGTGGACGTGGGCGGGAACCTCGGCCGGAGCGGTGAAAGGAGGTCCCTCATCAAGTAGCGGCCAAGTGGAGTTACTGGTACATGGTGAATCCGGAGTATCGATTGTTATACGGCTATCTACGATCGATACCTCCGAGTCCAAAATGGGAGGTTCCACGTCGGATGTTCCGTGAGTATCGTCCGCAGGCGTGTCATCGATTCTCGTTTCAAAGGAAGCGTCAGAAGGACGTGCATCACAAGTGCCCGATTTCTCGGGCGAAACGTAACCCACGCCTTCCCTGTCCTTTGTAAAGTTGATTGTTACCGACTGCACTGCGCATGCTCTGGGAGGCTTGAGTTTCAGAATTCTTCCGATTGTTTCCCAAGGATGAGGATCAGATAAGAAATCGATTGGGATATCGCTTGGCGCGTTTTCAGTGACTTCCTGATTCATCGTGTTCCGAACAGAATTGTGTCCAGACCCAGATGGTGATAAGTGTCGGGAGTCGTTGTGTCCGGTCGAGGGAAAGCATGTTGTCCGGGATTGTTCAGTCGCGATTTTCTTTTCAATCGAACTAGTGGGTGATGAACTTGTGAATTGTGCTTCGTTCGGGCCAGCTGAACCTTCACGGATAGGAAAGCTCCGTGATGGTGGACGGAACGTTGGCTGATGATCAGAACGTAACGATGATGCGTCCACACAATCGACATTTTCCTTGGAAAGGTCGTCTAATCGTCCGAAACGAACAGAGGCCCGACGTGAGGTATCAAGGTCGAGAATTGAGTTGTCTGATGACTGCGAACTGGAAGGGAAGGGAGATGACCGAGGTAGCAGATGAACCACGCCCAAACTTGTATCGGGCCATTCGGGTCCTTCGGTTCCTGTACAAGCGGCTCCCGTGAACGATTGCGCTTCTGTATCGTCGTCGAAGGCAACATGGGAAGTTGCATCCCAAGTCCTCGAAGGAGAATCGGGTGGTGAAAGAATACCACTCTCTGTGGGCCCGTATCTCGTATTTAGGCTACTTTCGGCAGGTTGGTGCCTTTGGATGGGAGAGTATACTATCTCGGAATACTGGATACCGGAGTCCTGTAAACCAGAACATGAGTTTTACCGTCAGCGATAGCCTTCGACCATTATACTTCAGAGTCAAGAAGAGCTTCTGTTGGTCGCCTGGCCAATGCAGGAGTTTGTGTACGTGCAGTAACTTTAGGATTCGTGATACTGATTCCTATGAGATTTGGTTGCTGAAGGATGCGTTTAATGGCTGCTCGTATAGAGATATCTTCTCCGGGTATATCAATAAACAGACGGCCAGGAAGAAACTATACGCACGATCCGAAGCATCGAGGGCACCAAGGACTTTGGACGGTCTATTGCGGTGCGTCGTATCACTCGACGGTGTTGGCGAGTACAGCCGATCTCCACTGATGAGATTTCTGGAGGTGACACCAGAGTCTGTGCTTGCATGATGGTAACGCGCGTGTGCGAGCGTGATATCCGGCAGAACGGACGAACGCGTCGAAAGGCTTGGACGAACGCGGTCTTCTTGCGTTGAACACAAAGCAGAGGCAAGACGCTGTTTTCCGAAGTGACGCCTTTGTGCACGTCCGACGACGTCCTTTGACTTCGCTCGTGCGGTGTTTCTAGTGAATTGTTCTGGATGAGAGACAGTGTTTGGTAGTAGTCCAAGAATCAGACCTTTTCCCGCCCATGTAGTTTGCTCCGACCATTTTCACAAGATCTTTGAGACGAAAGCGTCCAGCGTACGCTGTAGTGGTGTAACTATGCCAAACCGCACTGAATCTAGTGTTGAACAAGGATGTAAGGGTCACTAGTGGTCGTGCGGCAAGCCGGAGTCTACATTCATTTAGGAAGTCTCACGGGTTCTACTACAGACTCGGACTTGCGCCAGAACAAGTACAAGTGCCACAAAGTGCAGGGGCTCAGCTAGTGAGGAAAAGCGGGAAACAAGCACATTGGCCGCGCTGGTTCCGACACGATAACTGTTCATGGTATGAGTCATTCTGGATTCTGTTCAAGCCATCACTTATCGTGTTCCGAATATGCCAACAGGCGATGGCCGAAGGCTACGAACCTCTGCCAGCTGGGGACCAACGCGTCGACGCGGAGGGAAGCTCGACATTCAGATCATTACTTGAACAGCGACGTGGAGTCGTGCTTAAAACTCCACATGGCGGTTCGCTGTCCATCCATGCTGGAGGCGACTCATATTCGTACTGTTATGGACCGCCTGGAATCACTGGTCTTCTACGCAATCGTTATGCCGCTGCCTGTGTAATATTTGCATCCATAGGCGGTCTATCCTTTGGATACGACCAGGGTGTCATCGCTAATATCCTTGTCATGAGAGACTTCTTGGCTCGGTGGCCAGTAGGACCTTGGGAGAAGGGATTGATGAGTATGTTCTTACCTGCTCAGAGTGCATGCAGCCCGTGAATCGGCGTTCACTGCAGCTGCGGTTCTGGAGCTCGGTGCTCTTTTCGGTGCCCTATTGTCAGGCATTCTTGCGGACAAGTATTCGAGGCGACATTGTATATTCTTAGCTTCAGGTGAGTCTTCTGTCAGCTCGAGGCCCTCTCCTTACTCAACAAACCCCCAAGTCGTATTTTGCTTCGGTTCTGGATTGCAATCCGGTGCTCGCAATTTCAATGATTTGATTATAGGAAGAGCCATTGGTGGATTTGGTGTTGGAGCACTAAGGTGATTCCGCAGGCTTGTTTAATGACCAGTGCTGACCCCAAGAAGCATGTTGTCACCACTTTACATGGCCGAGATTAGCACCCCCGAGCTCCGGGGATCACTTTTAGCTATGGAGCAACTCGCTATCGTTCTCGGGGTCGTCTTCGGTTTCTGGATTGGATTCTTTACTCGTAATAGTGAGTCCAGGTCATGCTATTTCGCCTAGTTCTGATCCATCCGGGATGCAGTTTCCGGCTCGGCATCTTGGAGAATCCCTCTTGCTCTCCAACTTCTGCCTGGCATATCACTCTGTTTAGGATGCTTCCTTCTCCCACCATCTCCGCGTTTTCTCGTTTTAGGTGGACGATTGGATGATGCAATGCGTTCTCTTGCAAAGCTTCGTATTCGAACACCCGAAGAAGCTACACACGACCCTCTCATCCAGGTACCTCAGAATCTTTCAAACGAGCCAAGCTGACAAGTAGTTCTTAGCTTGAGTTACTGGAAATACGAGTAAATGCTGCTCTCGTTCGACATGGTACGAGTGCCAAGGACAATGGCGGGGTCATGAGCGGTTGGAGTGAACTATTTCACTCGAGGTATCGTGCTCGCACCCTCATTGGTGTGACGATGATGTTCTTCCAACGTGCGTAGACATCAACTATTTCCTCGAGACAATATTGACACAGCATTAGAGTGGAGTGGGATCAATGCTTTACTGTACTACGGTCCCATCTTATTAAGAACCATCGGATTGACAGGAGAGAAAGTAACTCTCCTTGTCGCTGGTGGCATTGGGATAGTCCAAGCTATTTCAGTTATACCCGTCATATTATACCTGGATCAATGGGGTAAGTGTCTACTACTACCATTTAATTGCCCCTTGGCTTATCCTTCATAGGACGCAAGCCCCTTTTAAAAGGTAGCAAAGACATCCTCTCGAGATTTGACTATCTTACAGGATGCTTCTCAGGGGGTAGTGCTGTCATGACTATCTCACATTGTCTGATTGCCATATTGGTAGTGCAACTTTCTTTCTTTGGATCACCACTGAATAAATATACCATTCTATAATAGATTTTCCAATATGAAGATGATTGGTCCTCACATCCTGGTGCTGCATGGTTGACAGTATTGTATGTCCAATTAGTATATCATAACTCTGATCTGCTTTTTGATGAATTGAATAGATGTATCTACACTTTCACTGCAGCATATGGAATGAGCTTTGGCCCAGTTTCATGGGTTCTCCCCAATGAAATCTTTCCATTGTCAGTGCGAAGTAAAGGTGTTTCTCTGTCAACAAGTTCAAACTGGATCAATAACTGTATGTGCTGAATCTTCAGTTAGTCCAGCTATGATATTGATAGTTCCTTGAAAGTTTTCATTGGTCTTGTCACACCTTCAATGATGGTGATCTCTGCAAGGCATGTCTCTGCAGCCTCTTTGCTTCTAGATTTCACATGTGCTTTCTGACCACCATTTCAACCCTTATTTAGTGCTACATTCATGACCTTTGCTTGTGCATGCTTTGCAGCCTTCCTTTGGTCAACTCATATTGTACCTGAGACAGCAAATGTCTCACTAGAGGAGATTGATGCTATATTCAATTCTTCAGCTGCCCAAGAAGATTTGCAGAGGAAGTTTGAGGTACATCATATTGTATGATCCATATGGTGTGCTGACCATTGATGTTAGCTTGAATGTGAACTTGGAGTGCATGACTTGATTAGAGACTTGGTGGTAAATTGTGACTGACATCTGTTATTACTGACATGGAAAATCAGTAATCTGCTTGCTTCATATGGATTGAGCTCTCAGTTGTGTCAAATGATGTTGATTACTTGTCTGGTGGGCACAGAAGAGTGAATAGTGAGCAGTGATGATAGTCAACTATGTAAGTATATGATGCCCATACTGACTTGAATCTAATCAAAGGACATTGGAAACTGCAGGTGATTTGTAGCAGTTTAGCCAGACCAGGAGTGTGTTGTTCTTTTAACTTGCTGCTGAGAGCAAGTCATGGATTGACCACCAAATGAGGTACTAAGTTGTTGTTGCTGCTGTTGAGTACCAGCTGCAGGTTGACCAAAAAGCAACATCATTGTAGACTGCAGCTGAGTGACTGAGTCCCAGTCAGGCTCGTAGACTGACCAGACGGAGCTTGCAGACTAGCCAAAAACCAATGTCGTTGGTTGCAGCTGGTGAGTGGTTCCGGCGGCATAAGGCTGTCCGGATATCAACATCCCAAAGGTTTGCTGGTTGCTCAAGAGCGACGCCAAAGCTCGTCGTAGGGTACCACCTGCGGGCTATCCAAACAGCGGTGTAGATGTCTGCTGTCGTGTCGAGAGCCCGGCCGCAGGCTGGCAGGGATTTGCGGGCTTTGTCTGGTTGAACAGCGACGATCTACGCGTGAATTAGCGCATTGCACAACAGAACGTACAACTGCGAAGCGCACCCGCTGGACGCCATTTTTGCAAAGGATTGGCTTCACACAGAAGACACTGCAACAGTAATCGATCCAAAAGAAAGCAAACAATCCCTGTGTGAGCTCTATGTCTCGACTCCCCAAGAGCGCTTAACTGTTTTCACAATTCGGTTGGCCTTGACTAGGAACGACAAGCAAATGACCACCAGTTCCAATGTCGATTACTGCACAAGCTGTCGGCCAGACTACTTCGGAAACGTCGCACTCGCCGGATTTTCAGTAGCTAGTACGAGGGCAACGACAACGCGGCTTTTCGACGTCGAAATGGACCAGATCGACCAGGGCCTTGTTTCCCAGATTCAAAGTTAGCGGTGCATGATTATGTTGTCAGGTTCAGACCACTGAGTGCCGCAGTAGCTAACCACTGGTACTCTGCGTGAGGGGCTAACTTGGTAAGCTCGGATGGATTGCCAGAGCAATTATATGTTGCAACTCAATCAAGCTGTTGGTAGTAACACGGAGGGACAAGATGAAGAATGAAAAGGCTGATTTCTTTCAAGATGGAAGAACTCGAGAGATTTCGAGGCCGTCCACAAGTCACTATTGTAGACTTGGTTGACTGACACGTTGTCGACATCATCGCACGACATATCCCCGAAGAACCGATTCGTTTATCTCCGAGGCCGAGGGACACTCGACCCCGACAGGTCGATCGAACCCGGCGAGGCGTCAGACCGGAACAAGAAAGCGCCACTACGCTTCCATGCCATATATATTCCTAGCATCAAGGTAGACTTGTCCTATAGAATGGAAATGGCACGCTGAGAAGTAGGGTAGGAGACCCGGCGGGAATGTTTGTGGTTGATGTTTCCTATTTTGGTCAGCACATGTTTTGCCTCGAGGCAAACAAACTTGATCACGTCCGACACGATGAAACGTTCTAAAAATTTCCAGCATGAAAAGCACAGCTTCGTTTTGGATCCGTGTGCTCCTTTTGAGCGGTCCACGGCTAAAAAAGCGTGCTCCCGCTCAGCCGCTTTTTTACTTGCTCGTGCACAACGCCGCGTGCGCACCACGCCCTTCCGGTGAGATCCTGCCACACCCCCGTACCGCGTGCCCTCTACAAATAGCTCAACGATGAGGCCATCGCACACCACCCCCCTAAACCGCCAATATCATTCCTCTCCATCCTCTCAGCAACCCCCCTCGAGCGCACCCCAGCCATCCCGTTGCAGACGACTCTCCACTCTCTCCCTCTCGTCCGTCTTTACACGGCCAATAATGCCTTCCAAGTTTAACATCGTTAGAGCGAGTCTCTATGGCAAGTCTTTACAGTCCAGGATGCCAACTTACCGTACTGATCAAATTCGTTATTCTCAGCCGTCGTTTTGGCTTGGACCATAATATGCTTAGCCATCGCAGCTCACTTCCAGAGCATGTTCGTCATCACCGATCTAAGTATGTGTGCTCGTTTTGTCCAATGATCTCTCATCGCTCACCGACCACTCAGCTCGATTCGTCCCATTTGCGTTATTCGTCTGCAGCGTGAGCTTACTGATCCTTCTTGTGCTGTGAGTGATCCTCCAACTCCACCCTGTGTATATCTTGATTCCTTTCAGTCTCGTTTGCAGCGCTCTTCGTAATCGCAACCCTATCTCCACTAGAATAGAGCTAGGATGTCTGGGTCTACTGGGAACTTTCTGGCTTGGTGCGTCTCAGTGACGTTTGTGTACTATCTTGTGCTCAAGCAGACGTAGCCCTCGGCGCATTTCTGGCTAGCTCTGACTCGGAGAATGCGGATGTCGAGTGTTTTTCGTCAGAAGACAGCTCACAAGCTGTCGACGTAGCCGGATGTACGCTTCTATCACTTTCTTCGATATGATGCAGGTACTGACCAGAAATGTCAGTCTCTACGGAAACCTATCAAGCCCAATATCGTGTTCTTGAGGCGTTCTCCCTATTTAACGTTATCATAAGCAAGTACTTCATTTCACAGTTCCTACTTGTGTCTGACCTTGTCATAGTATGGGGATTCCTTCTTTTCCTCCTCGGAATGACCTTGAAGCACTACTACCGAGTGAACCGCAATGTCTGGTACATCCCTGTCACTCTCTATCCTTGGTTCGGTCCAAGATCGAGTATGTCCAAGCTTCCGGCACCCATTAGCACTCGTTCGAGAGGCAGAACCTACGCTAATGAGAAAGCCGATCCCGGGCTCTGGAAAAATGCTTCGGGACGCAACGAATCACGCTACCCTAACTGGACATCCTCTGGACACACGGCCCCCGCTCGTGCACACACCGTAGATCACTACAAGAGAAATGCATCACCCCGGCGGAAATGAACTTGACGTTTACCTCCCAAATCATGTCGGATATTTCGGCTAGACCGATTTTGGTTTCCTCTTTCTTTGGGATGGTGAAATGATATGTATGCTATCGTAGTTGGTGTTGGATACATTGAACCTGCTGTAAACTAGAGTAACATATAGCACGTGTAGACATCGATGAGCATGGTGGGCCTCGTGTGTTGTCCCGTCATGTTCCGTTGAAACTCCGCGAGAACCTGCACCAAGTGGTTCGACTGCAGTCCAAATATATGACGAAACCCTCAAAACGTTCAAACGATTCCCAGGTGTTCGACTTGGGCCCCCATAACACCCAACCCTACGACCGTAGACGACCGACATTCTTGAAGACCTTGAGTCGTTTTCATCGAGATGACTGTTCTTTTCTCTAATATGAGGTTCATGGGCTACGGTATGTGTGGCGCATTGCCTGGCACTTCCAGAGATTTACATCAGCGGACCAGTATTCGCGTTCAGCCTCTCTGGAGTTGTACTCGGATTGGCAGCAAATTTCGCAAGCCTTTTCTTCCCCAACATCAATCGTAAGTTCATTTAGTTTGGTCCTCTAAGCCTCAAGGTACTCATTCCACCAGATGATTTTACGATTTTCGCCCTTGTCGTGCCATCAGCGACGATCTTTGCATTCCTTCTTCTGTAAGTGTCTTCGACTGGCTGTGCTTACTTTGCTCGAGCTATGCACAGGCTACAGTTTGCGCAACCCGTGATTGAGGTCACCATACACTTTATCCTAGGCATTCTGTGGTTAAGTGAGCATTTTTTGTTGCTACACTTACTTTACGGGGTGTTTACTTCAATTTAAAAAGCTATGGGTGCCTGGACTGCGTAAGCCTGTCGTCGTTGTGAGGATGGTGACAGTTGAATAACTAACGTATTATAGTGATCTCATCGGCTACGTCCAGTGCTATGCGTTAGCCAACGAATTACAGCCAACGAAGAATGGAACGAGTAAGTTTTTGGTTAATACTTGCTCACAGACACTCGTGTAATGGAAACCTAGTGTCTTCGCGGACTTACTGTTATGAAATGAAAGTGTTAGAAGCAGTTTCGTGGGCTCTATTCGTGACGTGTACGTATCTCGATGTTGGTTTAGCCATGCTCTGATGATTAGGAATTCACCGCAGTTGCAATATTCTTCCTGATACTGGTGACCCTCACAACACGCGCAGTCGCTCTCGGCCGGTACTTTGACTTTGATCTTGTTGCCCAATTCATAGTGGCTGACGATGTGCTGTAGCGTTTATGCATGGCGGGAACATACCTCACAGCTCGGCTGGTTTGGCCAATGGCCAGCTTACCCTGGGCAAACAGCACCACGTGGCTACCCTTATGGCGCATATCCCACAGCACACATGCCAGGTGCAAATTATGTGCAACAGGCGCCTGGACATTCGGTTGTTATTCAGCCTGGTGTGGGTGGTGCGCCGGCTATGATCAGCCAGATACCTGGGATAGTATCACCAGCCTGAAGGAGTTGCTAGATTGCACGCAGACTACGATAACACCGACACTTGGCCGATCCTCCGAATACGTTGACGACTCGATTATCATGAGTGACATGACTGATATATATGCTGTAGAATTTCTTGTTCGGTTCTCTACGATACTAGCTGTCTATACTTACGTTTCGTCTCTGCAAAATATACCGTAAGATAAATCAGGATGCCTCGTGGCCTAAGCCAGATAAAGAGCTCAGCTTATTATTGTGTGATTCCCACCCACCCTTTATCCAGCTCCTTGGTACTCCAACTTTGAACGATATGGCGTTGTTCACCGAGCATCCGTTCAGGCATATTATAAAAGGTGTGTTGTTTGTTATGACCATGCGAAAGACATGCCAAGTTCACCAGACACCATGGCCAGCGATCCTCGCGTTGGTGATGGGACATTTCATTCTGAAAATGCTGCCCCACTCTATCCGCAAGTCTCTATTTTCCGAGTTGCTGAAACACCAATTGAGCCTTTCAAACTACAGAGGTCGTCCACCTGACTCAAACATCGGTGACAATTTTAGCAATCGGAGCGCTCGTCTTCTTGTGAGGGTTTGACATGGATGTTAGCGACAAGGAAGGGGCCTGATGAACAATTTTGCAGGATCTTCAAGCACCATCATACTGCTGAAGGTGGCCGAGCGCTGTCGCGGAACCAGGAAGAACTTGTATTGATTGCAGCGTTGGGTGCATTCTGGTTTGGTATAACTGCTTTTTCGAATTTGTTTCTTATGGTCTGACTGAGCCTCGTCAGCGTTGCTTTTAGCAATGAGAGCATACAGCCAGTCAGGTATTGACATTGATTTGGCTAATCCCCGCCACCTTTTCTCCGCAAGCAGTGGGACCGCGGAGAGCAACGTGGTCGGCGCCGGCGGCCGGAGGGCACCTGCCGCAAACGTACCGTCTGCTGAACGCAACGCTGCTGCCTACGGACCTCCCAAGACCGGCTACCGAAGGGACCGCCCTTGCAGCCCTTACGACGACTATTGCGTCACGGAAGAGTGGGCTTTCTACTGATGTATTACGACACTAGCTGTTCCCGAATGAAGTGTTGCCATCCTGGTCGGGTGGGAGCACGAAATTTTGTTCTACTATGATGTTCTTCTTGAGTATATACGCCTTGTATTTTATCGCACTCGGTTGTTTTGGGATCCATCCTCTGGCAAGGAATACATTCAATTGTTTTGCTGTCGTGGTGCGGCACTGGTTGGTACCTTCCGGTCGCAACCGTAAAAGGAATGTTCCGGCCCGATGCCGCATAAGAATCTCCGTCTGCCGATAAGTCGTCATGCAGCCTGCTCTGCTGAGCTCCGCATCCTTCCTGTACTATCAACTCAACCCAAACTAATATGATGAGTACACTTTCGTTTACCTTTATGCAGAAGGGACTAACATATGTTTCGCAACACTCGACGAAGCGCCGTATCGAAACCGATGTCATGAAGCTGCAAGTGTCTGAACCATTCCAACCCGTTCTCTCATCTCATCTTGGCTTCCTATAGATTGATGTCAGATTACGAGGTCACCCTTGTAAACGACAACATGCGCGAGTTCTATGTCCGTTTTCACGGGCCCCCAGAAAGTGAGTCACCCCGTGTTTCAGCGACTCGTGCTAATAATGGCATCTCGCAGCTCCGTTTGCAGGCGGAATATGGAAGATACACGTCGAGCTGCAAGCTGATTATCCATACAAATCCCCCAGTATTGGATTCATGAACAAGATCTTCCACCCCAACATCGACGAACTGTAAGTGACTTGCCGTCAACCAAGGTCGTCAGGCGTTCATCGACTCGACGTACAGGAGTGGGTCAGTATGTTTGGACGTCATCAACCAGACTTGGTCACCTATGTTCGGTGCGTGTGTGCTTCCACTATCGCGTACGACTGTGTGAATGAACTGTCGTCAAGATATGATCAATATCTTTGAAGTATTTTTGCCACAACTCCTCCGCTACCCAAATCCGAATGATCCGCTCAACGGGGAGGCAGCGGCACTGATGATGCGGCACCCAAAGGAGTACGAAGTCAAAGTTAAAGGTAGGCAAATTCGATCGATGTCGGTTCTGCTTAGTCCGGTCTCCCTGTGCAGAATATGTGCAGCGCTTCGCAACGAAGGATGCGATCGACGCTACAGAAAAGGGCAAGGAAGACGAAGACGCAGAAATGAGTGATGTTGGCAGTATCAGCGAGGAAGCCGAAGACTCTTGATGACCAACATCGCGTCCAGTCGGCGTACAACATCAAACACATCGCGCCACCCATGTTTCTTCCCGTCCCTCTGCCCTGTGTACACTGCTATCGCAATTTTCAGAAACATCCTGGTGCGATTCGCTGAACGTTCAGGAGGATACCCCCTTTCCTCAGAAACAATTTATCTCCCTACTTTCTTTTTTTCAATCGCTGTGCCACTACATACGCTCAGGATCTACCACACCGTTGTACCGTTATCTAGGAATATTTTGACAAGTAGAGCCCGCCTCGTTGACTTGACAGAACATGTGGTTTCCACAATACAGCCAAGGGCTAACAAGAGAGGGGGCCATGGGTGCGACACAACCGAATTTGCCTATACATATGATGTGGCAACACGCTCGGCTAGATGGGAGCCGGGGTCGTGGCCGTGGATGACAGAGCTAATGGTGGGACCAGCTCATCAACCTTTTTCTGAATGTCTGCGGCGGCCTGAGAAGACAAGGGAAGGTGAGTGTGAACGGATGCTGCAGGGAAATAAAGGCGTCACCTTCATCAGCGAGTCTATTTGCTGCTTGACGCTTTCCACGGTTGCAAGCTTGGTCTTGCTCTGCTTGAGGAGTTCTTCCTTTTGGACCAGGAGTTCTTTGCGACGAAGATCGAGTCTGATGACGGGGATGAGGAGCCGGTCCACCAAGGACAAGGGACGCGAGGGGGATACCTCTGGCGTTCTGCGAGCTCAAAGCTGAGACGGTTGAGCATCAATTGATGTGAGTTCTCAAGGACATCCGGGGTCCGGGCCTCTGGTGGTGCGAGTTCCTGAAATTCTGGGAGCAAATGCAGTGGGACGTCCTGGTAAATGGACCTGCAGGATCGGGTCAAGGTAAGAGCGACGACGTGGAAAGGGAGGAAAGCGTACGCAAATTGGCGACACTTGTCGATCTCGCGCTCGAGGTGGCGTTTCTCATAGAGGAGATTCTGGAGACCGAGATGTGTCTGGTCCATGTCCTGCCTGGCATCTGCGGTTGCTTGCTTGTGGGTGCGGGTGGCGGCGTTGGCTGATCTGTTGAGCGCCTTGAGTCGCGCTAGGAGAGCGCTGGCGCGTACTTGGATGGCGGTGGGGTCGGCATTGGCGTAGGCTGGGGAGACGAGGTCCTGAAAGTGTTTTATGGCTTGGTCGGAGTCGGCCATAGTATGGGAACCCAGATTGGGACGTGTCCGCTGACGGAGACTCGATATCTCATCAAATTGGTCATACTCGCTTGGCTCTCCCATCAAGTCCCTCTCCTCCTCCCCACACCAATGTCTGCACCTCCACCCTCTCAGCGCACTCGTTCTGGGACGATCCCGTCCATGGAATCTGGTGGCGACGCTCTCAGAGACAACACCGTCATCATAGGTGCACCCCTGTCTCAGCCTTACTTTGATCTCCCTACTGATCCGCTCATCATCAGTCTTTGGCGCTTCTGGCGACCTCGCAAAGAAAAAGGTCTCCCGTGCCTCATCTCTCTCCTCGTGCACCTTCCTCATCTGCATTGCAGACCTACCCCGCCTTGTTTGGTCTCTATCGGAATGGTTTTCTCCCAAGAGACATCCACATCGTCGGCTATGCTCGCACGAAGATGGACACCGAAGAGTATTACAAACGCATCACATCCTACATCAAGAATCCGCACGATGATCCTGACATCGCTACCAAGCTGGAAGAGTTCAAAAAGCTCTCGACCTATATTTCCGGTGGCTACGAGGACGCCGCGTCGTTTATCAACCTGACAAAACATCTCGAAGGGATCGAAAAGGCCTATACAACTCGCGATATCAACCGTCTGTTCTACCTTGCACTCCCACCTTCGGTCTTCATCCCCGTCGCGAAAAACATCAAAGAGAATTGCTACTCTACAAAGGGCATCGACCGCATCATCGTCGAGAAACCATTTGGCAAGGACCTCGAGTCATGTCGGAGCCTTCTCGGCGCACTCAAGCAATCATGGACGGAGGATGAAACATATCGAATTGACCACTATCTAGGCAAGGAGATGGTCAAGAACTTGCTTGTCCTACGGTTTGGGAACGTTGCGATGAATGCTGCGTGGGACAGAAATTCCATCAGCAATGTTCAGATTACGTTCAAGGAGCCATTTGGTACTGAAGGTCGTGGTGGATACTTTGACGAATTTGGAATCATCCGAGATATTTTGCAGAATCGTGAGTGCTGGGAAAAGTTTGTGGGAATGATGTACTCACACTGACACGTGTGTGCAGATTTGTTGCAGGTGCTGAGCATCTTGACGATGGAGCGTCCGGTGTCGTTCAGCGCAGAAGATATCCGAGACGAAAAGGTATGTTGTGCAACCTACGTCATGTGGCTGTGTTATCACGTGTGCGATAGGTCAAGGTGCTACGCGCGATCCCAGCTATCAAGCAAGAGGACACGCTTTTAGGGCAATACGTTGCAGCGAACGGGAAGCCGGGATACCTCGACGACGACACTGTGCCAAAGGGCTCTGTCTGCCCCACGTTTGCGGCAACCGTGCTTTGGATCAAGAACCCCAGGTGGGATGGGGTGCCATTCATCTTGAAAGCGGGAAAAGGTGAGCGAGGATAGCCAGAAAGTGATTAATGAGTGACTTGACGTGGGCATGCAGCACTCAACGAGGCCAAAGTGGAGATTCGTGTGCAGTTCAAAGATGTGACAGAAGGGATCTTTGCAGACATCTCGCGAAATGAGTTGGTGGTGCGGATCCAACCTTCGGAAGCGGTGTATTTGAAGCTGAACACCAAGACGCCGGGGTACTCGTTCCGCGCGATCCCGACGGAGATGGATTTGACATACAAGAGGCGGTTCACGGACTCGAAGATCCCCGAGGCGTACGAGGCGCTTATCCTGGATGCGATCAAGGGTGACCACTCGAATTTTGTGAGAGACGACGAGCTGGACGTGGCATGGAAGGTGTGTGTGATAGCACAGTGATGGTGTGTGTGCAAGGGTTGACGAAGACGGACAGATTTTCACACCGATCCTGCATTGGATTGAGGGACAGACAGGTGTTGCTCCAAACCTATTGCCGTACCCATATGGGTCACGAGGACCGTCACAGTTGGATGCGTTTATCGCCCGGTACGGGTACAAGCGGTCCACGAACGATTAGTGAGTGCTTGTGGAGTAGATGAATGTGTGATGCAGCTGACGGGCTTGGGCAGCAAGTGGCCAATCATGAACCTGTAAAGTAGAATTTAATGTTGTAGTGAATGTCAAATGTGGTCATGTGCACGTGATGAGTTCGATCCGGGGAACAGATCGTGATGGCGAGCTCGTTGTTGGCGACGTCGAGACGGATCCCCCGCCGACGTCGTGCGTGCTGTCCACGCCCGTCCGCTGTCTGCCTCCCTCTCTGATCGACCCCCGCCATCGGCACGACTCCATCCCTGTCCCTACTACTTAATACCCCCCCCCCCTACCCTCTCCTCCTGTATCCCAT
>JBBPOE010000032.1:0-87336 GCA_038091295.1 Tylopilus felleus | reverse complement strand
TGCTGACCTGCCCCGACATGTCGCACTTATGTGATGTACTCTCATTTTGGCAGGGTCATATGTTGAAGTATGTTTGGGAGATCCGAGCATATCCCGCCCTATCCAATCATAACCAGTTCTCACTGGGCTTCATTACGCACACAAACATGGGGTATACTACCCATCAGCACTACTTGCCAAAGTCGGGGAAGCACTCAGCTAGCGTCTTAGAGTGCTTGTTCTGTGCATGCTCCTCTAACCTGCAATGCGGTCATGTAAATTACATCACAACTCACTTATTATCGTGAAACTCACGCCGGAGCCCGTGTCGTTAACAACTACGATGAAAAAACTCTATCAGTAACACGAGTAGCAGATTTGTGTGATGGGGCGTACAAAGGTCTGTCTGCAGGTCAAGCAGATAATGGTTTTGGCAGCTTCATTGACTTTGGTGCGACTGCTCGGACCCTTGTCTGTTTGTTTGCCAGCATTTCGTTCGCGCTTTTGAGCTGCTTTAGCACCCTGTCACCGATCAGTCAGATGTGAGTATCTAGCGCCCAGAAATATAGGATGTTTTACGCACATTACCCATCGCAAGGAAGAAGACGAAAGTTAAGAGGCTCACAGCTTCCGCCAGGCATATTGCCACAGATACTTATGTAATCTCGATATAGATAAGATGAATTTCTTCCATTAATATTTTGACTCGACCGTTTTGAGAAATGTTCACCCAGCGAGACCCAAGTTCCAACCGAAACTAATCTCGGAGCCTTCAACCTTACACATGTGTGTGTTTTCCCGGGGTACATGGAGTTGTTGATGTTCATATGCATCAAGTTCTTGACTGACTGATACACTACTGCTTCCACTCACTGGCACCTGGCACGATGGATCCAAAGCTCCGAGAGATCATTGAACAAGTAAAAGTGGACATTCTAACGCCCACTCAGGAGACAGATAATGAATCCCAGCTTAAACAAGTGTCCAGGAGCTTTGTCAGTGAGTTTGTCTGATATTCTTTCCGTGCTCTCTCCCACCGTGCGTGGTCAGCCGATACAATCACAGGTAGGGAAAAGTCAGAACATCATGCAGGAAAACCTGCGCTCAAGCAACCACCTACCCAGTACCGACAAAGGCGATGTACGAGTACGCTGTGAGAGCGTCGATTGGGGACGCCGTCTTTCATGAACCTTGCACCTCTGCCTTCGAGAAGCACATGGCGCAACTCGCAGGAAAAGAAGCTGCGCTCTTTGTGTCCAGCGGGACGCTCAGCAACCAGTTAGCAATACGAACACACCTACTTCAGCCACCGTTTTCAATTCTCACAGATGTCCGGAGTCATATCAATGCGTATGTTATGGCTGGTACCCCATTCTCGAGCCGCGCTTACGACATGGAATATGATGTAGATATGAAGCAGGTGGTGCTGCCATGCACTCTGGAGCTTATCCGATCCCTGTCACACCCTCGAACAGTCTGTTTCTGTCAGGTTTCAGCCTAGCCATGTATTGACCACTTGAAAAGGTCACCACCTAACCTTGGAGGACATAAAGGCTAAGCTCGTGCTGGAATCCGACATTCATGTGTGGGTACTATCTTTAATCAGATGCCAGTTGATTGATTTTTGACCAGTGCGCCAACTCGTCTCATCTGTCTCGAGAATACCCTGGATGGTACGATCTTCCCCCAAGATGATATCATCAAGATTTCAAAGTTTGCTCGGGAGAACGATATTCTGATGCACCTTGATGGTGCGCGTCTCTGGCATGTAGCTGTTGAGACAGGGATGTCGTTATCAGAGCTCTGTGCTCCTTTCGACTCTGTTAGCCTTTGTCTCAGCAAAGGCCTTGGCGCTCCAGTCGGAACCTGCCTCGTCGGGTCAAATGTCTTCATCAACAAAGCTCGCTGGTTCCGCAAAGCCTTTGGAGGGGGGATGCGACAAACTGGAATTCTTGCGGCTGCCGCAGCTTACGCTCTTAGTTATAATTTTTCGCAACTACCCCGTGTACATGCACTAGCAAGACGCCTGCAACGGGGGCTGGAGGACCTAGGGGTTCGTATATTGTGCCCAGCGGAAACGTGCATGGTAAATAAACGATCTCTTGACCATTACTCTCGCTTATGGATCTTATGCAGGTATTCTTCGACCCTTCTACGATTGGTGTCGTGTATGAAGAGGTCGAGAGACGTGCTGCTACTCTTCCGGATCCCATCACATTAAACAGTTCACGGCTTGTGGTACACATTCAAACGTCAGGCGAAACGATTGATGACTTTGTACGACTTATTGAGGAGTTGAGGGACGAGAAGGCGAAGGAAGGTTTCGTATCGACTAGTGCTTCTTAGACCTTGGCGAACGGTACATTGAAGGACGAATATCTACGGAAGTAGTACTTGAAGAGACGATTGATGTAGTAAATTCAGTTCCCGCGAATATGCAATGAATATACGTCACGTGAGCTTTGAGCGATCAATGGCACTGACACCGGTCGGGGACTCAGGACAACGTGTAGCGCGATCTGCTCCAACGACACACCCAAGACACTCAAGAGCCATGTCCAAGGCAGAAAGAGACGAGGTTATCGCAGGCCTCGTATGTTACCCAAACCCCACTGCGTTGTGCTGCTGACCGCAACTTGAATCCAGGCCGTGAGACTCTTCTCAGCCATGCTCGACGACCTTGTAATGGATGCTGCTCTTCAAGGCCACCACGAAATTGCGCGGAGTCGAGTTCCCTGTCAAATATGTCGAACGCGGTGAGCTCCTTTCATTATTATACCTTAGCCCATTGCTCATACGCGGATCGCAGTTGCTGTACAGGTGGGATCTGTTGCATGGCGCTGCTCGTCCAACTTGGTTGACCACGTACCTTGGACCCATTACAACAGTTCACGGAGGCAGCGGACATCTGTCATCTCAGGTGCAGGATGCGGGGGGCATCGAGGCACCTTCATTAGCAAGCAAGACCCTCCCAAATACAGGAACAAGTACACCAACAACTGTCAAGGACGGCAACATACTTTTTGAGTGCACCGTGTGTAAACGACAGGTCCGTGAAATATCTTTTACGTCGTCCCCTTGTCCCATGATACAGTTATTCCAAGATCGCGTCAAATAGATATGCACCTCATCTCAGCTCATGTATGGGTATAGGAACCGGCTTACGGCGCGGGGGAGCCCGTGCTACGAATCTCAAAACAAAGTATGTTGTCAATAGAATCATGTTTGGTTGGCAGCCCAATTATTTTCAGGATGCCGATTGACTCTGGACGGTCTGCATCGCCATACCTCGGGTCTGAGAATGGTAACATCTCGGATGACAACTTCAACGAGAAAGCAAAATCGAAATCTAAGGGTAAACTTGCTGGTATCTGTCACTCTTTGAGAGCGAGATGTAACATCTCATTATACTATAGACGAAGCGGATTTCAATCTCAAGCGGAAAAGGGTGAGTCATGCCGTCTGCTCTTCCCTGGGTTTCCTATTCACCTTTGAATACAGCCCGGTTCACCGCAATTATCTCCGGGGAAGAAGCAAAAAAAGCAGAAGACGACCGGTATGTCGCCGCATCGGTGTGTTTGCCTCGAATTCTGAACTAGTTCAGGGTCCCCTGTTTCTCGACTCAAGGCAGGGCTGGACGGTCCGGCAAATCAGGTTTGCTTCTCTTCATTTCCAGTCGTTCAAGCATACTTCCATCCTTATAGGTCTCTTCTTCACAGTCCAAGGTCCCCTCCAAGCTACGATCCTCGTCGACAGCCTCGTTTCTGGACAGAGAACGGTCCTCTACGCCTGGATCCCAATCTTCAGCCGGCACGCCCATTGGCGCGTCTACCTCGCCTGCCATCTCGGCTAAGAGTCCTGCTGGTACAGGTCCGCCGAAACGCGGACGCCCGAAAGGCAGCAAGACGGGAATGGGTAGGGGTGCGGCTGCATTAGCGGCACAGGTGAAACGCCCGAGTCCACCCCGGCCGCCACCGCCACCTGTCCGGATTGAGCCAGACTACTTGATTGGTGTGTGGAGTGAAAGACTGTTTGCGAGTGATACTGACAATGACTACTAGATGTTGAAGGCGAAGAAACGGGTTCTTCGACAGATACGGACGGACCATGACCATGTATTAGTATGCTAGTTGGTAACTTGTAGTTAGGCGAAGATTCTCCCACGCTGAGGTGGACGAACATGACAGCTTTTGAGCACTGCCAGCCTCGAGCCCGAACGTTCGTCACTCCCTACTCGCTCGCAGGTCGACTTCAACTTTCTCTCCGCACACTCTTTACCCTTTTTCACCATGGCTCACCCCCTCACGCATCTCGGCGACCGCTCCACAGACTACCTCAACTATCCAAACCCCGCACCAACCGACGAGTTCAAGTCATACGACGACCTGATTGATCAATATGCAGAGCCCTACTCCAGGACATCACGCCATCAGACCTTCAAAGTCCAGACATCGCCCATCAATGACTATGAATCTCGCGGCCCATCATATTCCCTCGACCATAAATCCACGTATCCAAGTGGCAAGCCCTATGACGAGGCAGAAGACCCACCCGAGCCCCCTCCGAGCTACCCACCAAAGACCAAGCGAGAAGTGCCGGTTGATCACAGGAAATGGTGGCAACAGGTGAGCGCCCGCCCGTATTCTTGTCATAACCCTTTTTACCATCTCTTCAAGATTCTCCCTGACTCATGGGCATGTCGGCTCTTCGTAATAACTGTCTTGATCGAGACCACGATAGATCTCGCCATTGAGGGTGATCTTCTTGTCCGGTTGCGAAACGGAAACAGCGAAAGTGGACACAAAATGCCTGTTTACCTCAGCGTGTTCGCATTAGCACAGTATGCGTTTCCATTTCACTGCTCGCCTGTTTTTTTGACGTCCGGCACAGTGTATTTCAGCTCGTCCTCGCCGTGGATGCAGTGTACGCTCGAAACACCCTGCAGTTCATCTCTCTCATGTCAGTTGGCTTAGGAAGACCGCACCACCTTTCTGACAGTTCGTCATAGATTGTTCAATCTTCTTTTCCTCATCTATGCCATCATACAAATCGGAGAAATTCAAGGCTCAACGACAACTTCAGGAGGCATCATCCACATACCAGTCAATGTCCTTACGGACATCATTCCAGCGGTCATTTCTGCAACGGAGGTAGCGTACATCGCCCTCGGCTGGAAAATTTACAACGAATTTGGGTGGAAGGTGTACAAGTTCCTTGGTGCCGATCGTCGCGTCAAGAAGATGTATGCCAGCTATCAAATTTTCCAGTGTCTCGTCAAGTTCGACCTTTTCTTTTGGGTCGGTTTCTCTGTACAGTTTCTCTGGCTAGTTCTCTCGAAGACCGACTGGGAATACTACGTTACTTGGGCCGCATTGCCTCTGTCCGTCGTTCTTCTTATCGAGGGCCACTTGGCAGCGCGCCACGAGAACAAGTGGATGATGGGAACATTCATGGCAGGGTGCATAGGAGCATTAGTGTACTTCGTCTACAAGGCACGCCGACTATCTTTGCTTTTTTCCTTGCTTGCTGACTCGACAATAGACGTACAAACTGCTGAAGTATCGCGACTCGGCCTACTCTCAAGTATGGCATTCGCTTACTACCTTCTGTGAGCGTTATTCTTCCTCTTGTCATCCGGATGGTTCATGTTGAATACATCCAAATAGCTGCGATTGCAATATTTCTCCTGCTTATAACGATCGTCTTTACGGCAATTGTGATGCGGAATTTCGGCAGAGGACTTAAGGAGTCAAGTGAGAGGCGGCTTTTATTTTCTTGTGTCAAGCGACTGATTGGGTGTTGTTCACAAGTCGAGAGAAACAAGGCGCACGCCCGCGATGATGGGTCCAAACAATACCATGGCAGACACATGAGCATGAACCCCAACCGGATGAGCATTGATTGAAAGCGCGTGTTGTCAAATAAATGGACTTGTACTATTTCGTGCAGCGTGCCATCTCAGCTTGGTGGACGTTTCGCCCGCATCACTTCGACTTCCTTGGGCATCCTATTTTCCCCCGTGTATAGAATTGCGTCCAGTCACTGTTCCTTCCTGGCTATATTAACTCGATTTATATCTATACGTATCATATACATGCACGCTTTGATATGTGGCTGGACTTTGTATCCGAGCATGCATTTTACACCACTTGAAGTCGGATTTGTAAGTGTGGCGAGCGTTCTTGGTTCTTCACCGCGAGTGTATGGTCAACTGCGGTCATACGTGGCCCAACAACTCAGCCTTTGTCTCCGAGATCAACAACCGAGTCTTGCGTGCCCCCGGAATGTCTCAACGGCGAGTACCTAGCATTGCCCAGCGTAATTGTCATGTACTCAGTTATCTTTTCGCAGCTTCCGCGCACCCAATTCGCTGCGTGATCGTTCCGCTTTGCTTGGCGGCCTAACGCCTCCCGCGTCGGGTCGCTCGTCTCCGTCTGAATCCACACTCCATGTATCGTCGGGGCACCGCTATGCTGACGACTTGGAGGGCCAGAATGACGAACAACTCGAGGGTTTGTCCGCCAAAGTCAAGCTACTCAAAGACGTACGTGGTCTCGTGCGGCGCTGGTGGTCACAGTGCTCATACGTTTGGCTACCCAAAGATAACGATTGGCATCGGGAACGAGGTTCGGGAGTCGACTGTTCAGCTCAGTCAGATGGTGCGCTTTCTCATTTCCGTCCTCTCTCGGTGGCTAAGTCGCTGTTCGCTCGCGACTAGAATGATGCGTTCGCGGAGACGTCAGGTATCCTGGCAGGGACCTTTCGCCGACTGAACAACATGGCCGAGCGGCAAGGTTGTCGGTGGTTGTGGTATATCATCTTCCTAGTCTTCGTTTTTTGGTTTTTCATCATTGTATGGTGGTTTCGACGATGATACAAACTCTGACACGATATCGAACTGTTCGACCTCTAAGTTGGTATTTTTCGGATCGATGCTCTCATCGTAATTCAATACCGCTGGCATTATAGCTTGAAAAATAATGCTCTGAATACCGCAAATAAATCACAGCAATATCCAACACAAAGGGTTGCAACGCAACAACGCTATGGCACATCAAGAAATTGGGCGTGTCCAATCTCCCAGATCATTCGTCTCCGGAGGTAGGGCATATCTCGCTGCGAGAAGTTAAACATCTCTTCTCCTCGAGACAATGTCTCCAAGAATTGGCAGGTGAAGACACCACAGTCGTAGCCATTCTCCTGCTGTGGGGTATCCTGTCAAGGGAACAATGAGCTCACGCGCCTCTTGGAGCACAGGGACCCTCACATCTGGGGAATGGTTCACCCATCCCGTAAAATCAAATGGTTTCTTTTTCTTGTTCTGATGTTCGAGGTCAAGGTAGTAACGTAGACTCTGTCGATGGGATTTAGCTGGCATTCTCAAAATGAAAATGCAAGGTATCCAACCTTGAATACTTGAAGTCGGTCAAGGTTCATACTATCATAAGACTCTATCCGTTTCCGACGAAAATTAATAGCAGCACCGGTCCAATGAGAGTTGTTGTGATTGATGGGAATAAGGATGACATCCTTTGAAAAGATGTCAAACTAAGAAGATGTTAGTAATGCAAGCAGCAGATCGGAGAGCGGTTGTACCTTCTTGGTCCATTTTGCAAGCCTTGCCCGTTCGTAGCCCTCACCCTGTAATTTGGACCAGAAGAAAGTATTGAAGTAATGCACGTTCAACGGTCTCTTTCTTCCATTTGCTCCGGGATTCTCTTTACAGGTCTCTGAGCGTTCAAGAACCATCGCACCATAGAAGTTGATGAGCTCATCATTTAGCCATTGGCACGGAAGTAAACGTGAGAGGTCCTTGTCGCAAACCTGTTCTCGCGCTATCTTCGAGATGACACCTTTCTTGGCCAGGAGTACATCAACCTGTCTGTCCATTTCTGGAGGGAGAGACTTGGGAAGAGATGGGCGGAACCGCTGTTCTATTTCCTCATCCTTCTTGCGCGCTTCTTGACGGAGCCATTCGTAGGTAGAGAAGGGCTTCGTCAGTGGACTGGAATTGACTTAAAAGATCAGCGCTGACGCGCAGTAGCATTGCGACGAACCTTGCCAATGTCCGCAGTAACTTCTTCTTTGCATTTTCCAAGAAAGGAATGTCTGCATACTAAAAACTGCATAAGAATAACAAGTATTGTGTAAAATCGAACGGCGTACACTGGAGAACGAATGGCGGTGTGATTTGTTGGGTGTATCTTCCTTCAAGCGGAGGTCCGTCAGAGACGCCGAAGCTAGAACGAAACATGAGCACGAGCCATGCGTCACAGATAATTTGTGATACGTACGCGACAGCGTGTCACGATCGTCCAGATGCTGAAGTCGAGCTTGGTAATCAATGTATGCTAGCAGAGAGATGAACAATTGAACCCCTGAAGGAAATGAGCACGTTACATTTGAAGTCCTCATAATTCGACCTGAATCCTGATAAAAGATGGTAAGAAAATCGAAACGAATAAGGGCATGTGCCATACCGCTTGCTCGCTTAAGGTCAAACAACTCCTTCATCACGGCTTCTCTATCTTTCACTCTGTCCTCTCTTACTTTAGCCTTGTGCTACGTCCCACGGAAATGAACTGGTGAGCCTAGGGTTATAAGGATCATGGGAAAGCACACCTTTCGAGCATATATGTGCTCTTTACTTTTTCTCCGGCTTAAGGTGTTACTTATTCCTTCCACCTTCCGACATTGCTGCATGGACTCGGCCAGAAGGTCATCACCTGTTGGATGGTGAGGTAAGGTAGATGTGAATCCAGTCGTGGATTTTGATTGGACTGAGCTTCCAGAATCATGAGCGGGATTGAGAAGAGTTTGCATGGAATATTGATCGGACGGGAAAGAGGATGGGAGGCTGGCTTGTCCCGTTTGAGCGTGATGTTTGTGAGGATAGGATTTGTTTGGTATTGGAGGACAAGATGGGGGAAGGGTGTCAGAAGGGGGGGCTGTATGTACTTGACGAGAGCGAGGACGTGGAGGAGGCAGGGCTGATCGTCGGAGCCGTGGCGAGCGGCTGGGCAAACTGGTAGACGACGGTGCACGCGATGACCAAGCCTTTATTGTTTCTGAGGCGAGTTCGACAACTTCGCGTGCTAGCTGTGTCCAACGAGCGGTCAGTCCGGGATGTGTAGCGAGCCCGCCAAGAGTGCTTTGTTCAACGCGCTGATATTTGGGTTGCCTGGTCGGGAGCAGGGGATCAGATGCCTCCCTTTTGCGAGCGTTGAGCATGGAAGGGATTCGTTGCGCGGGGTCGACGCCGGCGACAGCGACGAGTAAAGTCCGAATGTGATCCAGTTGAACCCGATCCAACGTCCCCAAGTGGCATCCTGTTCACTATTCCCACGATGCATTGCTTTCGTAATATCCCACTGACACAGGCTTTAGCAAGCCCGCTTGGCTCAGTTGGTTAGAGCGCAGGTCTCATATCTCAAATATGAGTGACTCCTAGTTACGCAATCCTGAGGTCGCAAGTTCGAACCTTGCAGCGGGCATAAATTTTTATTGATCTTTCGGACAGGTGAGCACTGAGTGAATTATCAAAGCTATTTTCTTTACAGCGAAGTGTATGCTATTAGTACAGCAAGGTTCTGTCGGCGATGCCGACCCTAGTCAAGGTTTCTATCGCACCCAAAAATGTAGCCCCTTGTCTCCCGGAGACTGCCGAGGTAAGCAAATAAACAAACCAAACTCCATCAATCAATGCCCGTCTCGTCTTGATGTTTGCTCGTTCAGCTTGTCAACGCTTCAACCTGTATTTTCCGCGAGCAACTCTGCCCTGTGCCCTTCTGGAAAAGTTCGTTGTCAAAGTCGCATAGTGGCCTGATAGTTGAGTGCCCCGCGTACACTTCCACCTAGGTGGTGTGGTACCTGTTTCACCAAAACCATCACGGCAGCATTCTTCATCATCAGTCGTATTACCACCAGAGCGCTGTCTAAAACTGCTGGCGGGAACGGCAGGGCCCAGGGGGAGTCTATGACTCGCCTCTGGGTGCATTCGCGCGATCGGGGACACGGGGGGCACAGGTACCCACTTCTCGCTCTCAATAGCAATGTCTTACACAGGGATTCCTCCCCACAAAAGACACATGGATTTTTTTTAAAAACGTTGAGTGTCCCGAACCCCGAGATACTGCAATATAAAGATTTAACAATGTTAGGCATCCCGTTGGTGGCGTCGCAATGTCCACAATCGCTGCGGCAATAGTTTGTCCCTGTGCATGACAATCCGTGAACCCGTAGTACGTTTCGCACAACACAGCCGCCTTGCACCAGCGCACTCGCTCGCAGTCGTCTCGGCCTGTTTCGAAATGGCAACAGTGAACAACTCACTCACTTTCCTGCAGCGTCTTTTGATGGGACATCTGGCATCGCTGACACTCGTTTTGAAGTAGCAGTAGCCCCCCCCCCCTCCCCCCACAACATCTGCGGCCGTGTGCGCATTGCTCGCTCGAAACAACTGGCTGTCCCAGCTACAGCCGCCGCCCCTGCTCACAGTGTGTCTGCCTGTGCGCACTCACTCGAAATGGCCAACCCTGACGTCCCAGCAGTCGCCCTTGCTCACAATGTGTCCACTCGTGCGCGCACGCTTGAAATAGCCAACTCGAATGTCCTAGCAATGGCAGCCGCCCCTGCCCACGACGTGTCTGCCCGTGCACGCTCACTCGAAATGGCCGATCCAGCAGCTGCAGCAGTCCCCCTCACAGCCTGTTCACCTGTACTGACCCTGATGTCCCCGCCGACGAAACAGCAGCGAACCCTTTTGTATTAGTTCATGTCTAATCTAATATACTATCCTAGTGTGCCCACCCATGCAGTCTGATCGTGCCCATGCACAAGCATCCGTTACGTGACATGTCTGGCCCTTTGTTCGAGTCGTAATCAAGTTTCCTCGCCCCTATAACCAACGACCCTGCAAACCCTGCTGCCAGGAGCATGCAGAGCTGGAGCGTGCAGGAGCGAAGAGTTTCGATTGATCGACCGACGGTGACAGCGTGCCACCAACATGCTCCCGCCTGTGTCAACTGATCGAGCTGGCTCTTTCCTATTCTGCTCCATCAACGACGGTGCCTATTTCGGTTCTGCGCATCGGGGAGTACCGTCATGCGAAGGGGTCGATTGGTCGACCTATTTTCGAACTCCGCTCGGCAAAGCGGCAGACCCGACGAAGGAGTCGGTTCACACACTAGGGTTAGGGTTAAGAGTACACAAATGTAGCTTTTCGTAGGTAGATAGTGTACACTACCCCTTCTGGGTCCAAACTCCGACACCGACGCCGACCCCTTGGGAGCTTCTCGGCTCGCCTCCGGCTCGCGGACCCCTGCGCATGACCAATCTGCCGAAGTCAGGTATGTTAGTCGGCTTTCTGTAGTACCGCATCATCACGACGCCGCATTGCTCGCTGTCTGTAGTTATAGTGTTTCTTGTCCCACAAATTCGTTGCAGTATACACCGACAAAGTCCAAATATTTGACAAATGAAAGAGTGAACAGGCCATAGCCTATCTGGCCGGGACCAGCCGCCAATGATACAGTAGATCGTGATAGTAATACCCAAGAAATTATTTGTGTAATCGAGAGATAATCACGAGGGTGGAAGAAACTCGAAAGGGAACGTGGTGACTGGGGGTGGAAGGCGAAGGCGAAGGCGAAGCTGCGGTTGCCAACTCCCTTTGGATACGTGGTGGAGGGATACCAGAATGAGATCCTCTACCTTGATATGACAATTGCCCACTTTCCATCGTTTATCAGATTCCGCCTCCATTGGCTTGTTTTGCACATACTAGATCGGATGTCAACGAAAACTGGATTCGCAAACACGGTATCTTACACACCTCTTGAAAACGGCGAATACAAGTAGCGATGTTTTTCGCAAGTTTGGCTCTGGTTATCGGACCCTTTGGAGTCTTAAAGTCCATTGTCGGAATCTGTTTCGACCATGGTTGGTAACCCGGCCACTAGCGGAATGTGTCAGTTGATGAGCTAAGAAAATTCTCGAATACATGCCTGGATGCGAATTGAGACAGAAGGTCCACAACCGACAAACATAAGATCGTCTTTGTCTTTAAGGTGCTTTAGTCTTTGTTTTAGGGCGTCGTCAAGTGGTATTCCCAATTCATGCGAATCCTCAACGCAAAAGAATATAGTTTCTTGCAACACCACGTCTCGAATGTACCGTTTTCTGTCGGCCTCGGTATACGGTTGATAAACCACCTGAGGGACGAAATCTTTCGTTCCACAAATCTCGATTATCCTTTTCCATTCCAGGATGTGGGGCATCGGTGACTGCGTCACTATGTCCTAACGCCAGAGTTAATGGTTGCCCCGTAATATCAAACGAAAGAATTACGGGTTCCATGGTAAACGGGGATGTAGGAGAGTCAAGCACATCTGTTTCGTAGGCTGGCGAGTACTGTGACAACGACAAAGGTGACGCTGGGAGAGGTGACATTTTCTCCGGATCCTATAGACCAATCAATATAGAATCGATTCCCCTGGATTTCTTTGCACGTGCCGGCATCAATGATCCGCTTTCCGCTGAAGCCGACTGGGGAGATAAGATATGGACGGGTGGTTGAGGCCACGAGTATAGTTGAAGGTAGGGTGTTTGTAATCCTTGACGAAGAGAGGAGCTTGAAGCTGTGGAGCCTTCTGAATCATCGATTTGGTTGAAACTCAATTGTGTATCGATATAGAGTGGCTGATTTGCTTGTTGCCGCTGGTTGGCTGACATATTTCCCTGGTGAACATATAGGGCGTTAGGGGCACTAGACATGCCACCGAAAGCACCCGCATGAGGATATCCGACGGGAGTCTATGCAAGTCAGCGAACGCTGCACCTGGACAAGGGATGTACTCACAGATTGAACGAGACCCATGATGTCTGCGGGATCGGTGGACAGAGAGGAACCATACAAGCCGCATCCGATCCCAAAGAATCCCGCAGAGGGGTCTTCATCGTCCTTCGGACTATAAAAATTGGAGTATGATTCTGCCCAGTGACCCAGTTCCGCATCCATGGTGGTTGATGACATGGGTACAACTCAGCTGGGCATGGGTTTATATGCACACCGGGGAAGTGCAGAAATGGACGCATGGTCTACAGCATCTTGCTGTGATAAACCAGTTGAGGCGCGTGAAGTATCATGCAGTTGGGCGCTCTTCATTGCCCAGGCTAATGATGCAGCTGAGGGTTTAGGACCTGGTTACGGCAGCCCTATTAGATATCTGTTGCATGCCAACTAGTATCACGGCTATGAGGTTTTGAGTGTATTGTCGAAATGAGAGTCGACGATTGGGAAACATACATGTGGTTGTTCCAAATTGCCGTTCTGGAAAAAGGACAGCCACGTCCCCAACAACCGGTGCTAGGACCGGTTCAGATGCATAGCACTAGCCAAACCTGCGTAGATACGTTAGTCATTTAAGAGAGAGATGCGGATTCGAGAACGCGTCGCCCACGAGGAAAACCAACCCACACCTAGCAACTACGGACGTAGTAGTGTACGGACTCATAGTAGTGGCTGTAAGATGACCTGCCAAATTCGGGTGTTGAGTGGGCGGTCTCTTTTAGTTGACCCATCATGTCCTCACTAGCAGGCGCCCTTGACGAACCCGTGCGGTACAATCACCATTCCTTCTCTGCACTGTCCGCCGTCGCTCACGAGCATGATGTTGACATGGAAACCCCGGAGATCAAAGAAGAGCCGCACCTCATCACAGGGCAGGCTGTCATGCACAGGGACGGTGAGGACGAGGCAATGGACGACCTTTTTGGACAAGAGGTAGAAGTGGACGAGCCGAGGCAGGTAAAATCCGAAACGTGCGTTTTCGTGTCCGTAATGCGCTCCCTCGTGCTCATACTATGCGTATACAGTAGCCTTGCCCCTACACCTGCGGAATCAGGGTACGATTCCGACGACCTCTCGCAATCAGAAAAAGAACGCCGAAGGACGTTGGAATATCCGGAAAACGACGAACCGGCTGCCGTGGTCCCAGGGGATCAGGAAGCCAACGTTTCCATACCGAATATTCCAATCCCAAGGACCTCCGACGGTGATGTAAAGTGTTTCCCTCCGCTATACTGTATGACGCTCATTACGATACTAGCACTGGGTAATTCGTGTACCTAATTTCGTCAAAGTGGACTCAAAACCCTTTCATCCTGACACTTATGTGGGTCCGGAACAAGACGAGGAGGACTCTCACCCGAACGAGAGCATCCGCGAGAAAAGCATGTCCATAAAACTAAAAGTGGAAAATACCGTGCGTTGGAGATGGATCAAGGACGAATTCGGCCAGGACGTAAGTGCTTGTCTACTAGCATTACCACCGTCTTCATGTGGAACACAGAGACGACAATCAAACAGCCGGATCATTCGCTGGTCTGATGGTTCCCTGAGTCTCCGGCTAGGCAAAGAGCTCTTTGACATCAACCAGACTATTGACACGTCTGGCGGCGTCGTTCGCCAGTCGATTGGAGGATCCCAACCGGCTTCCCAGAGCACTTCTTCTGCATCCCAGTCATCTGGTTTGAAATCTCAGGGTCTGACATATCTTGTAGCACAGCACAAGAGGTCAGAGGTCCTCCAGGCAGAAGCCATCATTACCGGTTACATGACCTTGCGGCCGACTGGTATGCAGTCCGAAACACACCGCATGCTAGTCCGCGCAGTAGGCCAAAAACATAGCAAAGTGGCGCGATTGCGCATGGCACCCGATCCTACCATGGATCCCGAACGAGAGAAACAGGAACTACTGAAGCTTTCTGCTAAGAAATCCAGAAAGAAAGCGGACGAGACAGGTTTTGGAACGCGCAGAAAACGGAGTTCCGGCCCAAGGAAACGCGGCCACGACGTTTGGACAGATGATGAGGAGCCAGAATATGAAGGCACTGAGGATGAAGATGACGCGCGTGCTACTAAACGCAAGGCAGAGGCACGCAAGGGAGGAGAATATCAGGAAGACGACTTCCTCGTCGCTGATGAATCGGACGAGGATAGGAAGGATGGGGAAGGTTCGGCTAAAAAGCGACGTCGCCGTGAAGAAGAGGAGGAAGACCCTTTGGATCGCTTGGACGCAAAAATCGATCAACAACAGGAAGAAGAGCGGAAAAGAAAGAACCACGACTCTCTGGGTGGTGATGGTCTACATGATATAGATGTAGAGAGTGAGGAAGAAGACGAAGAGCGTAGGGTGCGCAAAGCTAGGTCGGGTACGCGAAAGACGAAGAGAACATTGACCTTTGAAGAGGACGAAGAGGAGTAGAGCACTTTCTTCGTTGTGTTGGTGTCTATGTACACCCTTACAGTTACCTCTCTAGCATTCCACCTTTATTCCACCTTCCAGAAGGTTGTATACCGTTCACCACATTCTGATTCTCTTCGTTATCCTCGAGAAGGTTGTGAAGTGTGAATATAGCATGTTCACGTAGATCTAACTTTTGCGTTATTCCAGAGCCCGAATGGAAAGTTGGGCGACGCACAAGGATTGCGTTCATCCACGACACACATGTTCATAATTACAGTGATACCCTCACAATTACGGATAGAATCTTGCATCTTTCTGTTTTTGTGGCACAAAATGCCTAGCAGACGTACAAGATCACGTTTGACATATGAAAATCCCGTCGAATCCGTGGTCCCAGGAATACTTCGGTCTGGCTCGGGAGGTGGGACTGGTTTCCCAAAATTAATCCGCGGGAGAAAAACATCTAGAAGCCGCAGCAATTCTGATACAGCAACGCGGTCAACCCTGCCATGTAAGGTTTGATATGCACCTACCTATGGCACATACTGCTATATCTTGACCATGGGGTGAAACGGCTGCCCGGATGAGTAACGACAGTTCATCCTTCGAGACGTGATTCTCTTCAAACTCAAGCATGGCGCTGACAAGACACTGTGTCACCAGAACAAGTGCCTCACACGCCTTTGGTAAGCGAAGATCGAGAGCGCTGGAAAAATCACCGCCGGGGGTAGCCACATTATCTACTGACCCTGTTCCAATCGAGTTTCTGATTGCTTGGGTGGAAAACGTGCAAAGTTCGAAAAAGCATGCTGTCAGCATAGGGCACATCCCTGCGAGCGCCGTCGACGAATGCGAGGAGTGGAAGTATGAGTCTAATAGTTTGAGTAGTGTGGTTTGGTGAGGCGAAATTATTTCACCCGTACTTCCAGTATTCTGGATTAATTATTGTCAAAAAAGGTGAGGAGACGACGTACACTTTCAAGTTTGCATACAACTGCGGTGCAAATCCGCCGTCGAATAAGTGCGCGAACAAATGATACCTGGGAAAACCGCTCAGTATGCAGTGCAAGGCGGTGGAGAGATCCCGGTTTCACCCATAGTCGAATGCCTTTCCCCCGTCGGTGGAATCTTCTGCGTCATACAGAGTCACCATGCGATCCAGGAGAGTGATGCATATCCTGGCACCAACTCGTGTTTCGGCAAGCAATCCCCTTTTCAAAACAGCATGTTAAAACGGAGGACACGGAGGACACATACTTGCGTACCGCCGGTGGTTGCTTTCGTGGACACAATTGACGAAGAATACAAGCAGCGATAAGATTGCTCGAGTATCTGGCGAACCCAACAGTCGACTGCATGTAGTTAGGAAAGAAACCTGAGCAATGACCCTGCCCTGCCCGGCACTCACATGAACACGACCTGCTCCTCTGGCAAATTCAGATAAGTTTCCCACAGACGGGTCATGAGGCCGTCATTCGAGGTGACCATATTTGAAAGCGTCTGTATCAACATGCGAGTAACCGGATATGCTGTGTGACATATAAATGGATCGGCTGCTGCATTTCTGCGAAGAAATTTCGCTCACAATGCTCATCCTGTGTTGCTGACCAGGAAGTATAAGCGTGGAGGACGCGCCGTAACGAAGGTTCGATGGCGCTTGAGGATTTGATCGGTCTTACAGCGATGATAAACGGTTATCCGAGCTCACTATGCATTCTGCTGGTTGCTCGGTACAGCTGCGACGATATTTCTGGTGAACCTCGCAAAGCTTGTGACGAGGGATCGAGTCGACGCATCACTCTCATCGAGCGCGACTTGTCCAGCCAGTGTGTCCCAAGCGTGGTGGAGGCTGGGCCATATCGATGGGTTGCTGATGCCCATTCGCACTCTGTCCCCCGATCAGCGGCCGTGTGTGTGGCCATTGGGGTGTACACTGACCTGAGGTCTTCGTCCCGGGCGAGATCATTGGCAATATTATCCAACGGCACTGTGCTAGTCACTGCAGTGATAGCACTCTTACCCTCGTCGACGAGAAATGCGTCGCAAAATCTACAAAAGTTGACATTGACAGGGAACGCATGGGCGTCAGAGTCCGTCCGAGTCATTGTCTGGGTCAAGCAATTATTCCACGTAAGCCGCAGTGAAGTCCGACCTACCACTGGTTCTCGGATCGACTTCAACTGTGTTCAACATCATGCTACACTTGCCCGCAACATAATGCGCGGCTATCACGTACGAATCGTCGTGCAGAGAAAAGCAGAGATATCTCAGTCACATCCCCCCGTCGTCGATACTTTCACGCCAAAGTCGATATTCGAGCATCTTCCATCTCAGTCTACAAAGCCAACCTCGAGAAGGAACGCGACCTTCAATCCCGCACATAAAGACTACAGATTTGGCCCCATCCGACTGGACTGGATTGATTTTGAGAACATGTCTGTCTATGCTGGTAAATCGAACGAGAGAGTGAGAGGTACGTTCATCGACATCGATCATAACAGAGCTCAGAATATTTTGGCGATAGGGCCCGCGACCGCAACGTTTGTTCCACATTCCCGCACCAAGTCTGGATCCACCAACTTGCCAGAAGGGGTTGTGCATGTTTACCGCGACTGTGACAAACGACCAGACGTCGATACGCTGGCGTCTTACCCCTCGGCAGGTGATGTAAACGGCGATGATGGAGTCACTCTAGGGGTTCTCGCTGTTCCGGCGTGGATGACACCCTCGGATTTTCTTGCATTCGTAGCGCCGGCTGCAGAAGGAATGGCTCACCTTCGGTTGGTCCGGTCAGTGTCTTTGTCGCGATCCCGCTTCCGGCCTATAATGACTTCTCAGACTATTCCTTGTAGGGACTCTGTGCCCAATCGTTCGATGGCTCTTATCAGATTTCGACGGTCGGAAGAAGCCACAGAATTCATAGAGGCTTATAACGGGAAGCCGTTCAATTCGATGGACGTAAGTACGTTAATGATGTCTTTGGGAGGGTCATCTCAAGTCTGTTCCCAGCCTGAGACATGTCATGTTGTCTGCGTCCTGTCTGTCGAGATTGACGACGACGATTCTGTGTCTGCAGCGATATATCGTCTGGGCTCTCCACAGTCCTCGATGTACGAACTTCCGACATGTCCGGTGTGCCTCGAAAGAATGGATGCTGCAGTTACGGGTTTGATCACTGTTCCTTGCTCTCATACGTTTCACTGCATGTGCCTCAGTAAATGGGGAGATAGCCGGTTCGTCCATCGTTCTCGACAAACCCTGCGAGTTAATTCTGAAATCTACCTACAGGTGTCCCGTGTGCCGGTATTCTCAAACTCTTCTGTCCTCTCATCCTACGACGTCGCGTTCGCGTACCATTCCGTTTGCGAATGCAGCTACACCATCCATCTCGACCTGTGCCGACTGCCCATCCACAACCAACCTTTGGATATGCCTCATCTGTGGAAACATTGGCTGCGGTCGCTATGGTCGTGCACACGCTCACGCCCACTACCAAAACACGACGCATCTCTATGCCCTCGAATTAGAGACCCAGCGTGTTTGGGACTATGCTGGCGATGGCTATGTCCACCGACTCATCCAAAACAAGGCAGATGGAAAGTTGGTCGAGCTTCCCTCCGCCTCATCTTCCATGGGTACGAACGCCAGGGACGATGACGCACTGGGACCGAGTCACGCCGATGCTCTTAGCGCAGAAAAAATAGAAGCTATTGGCATCGAATATTCGTATCTGCTCACATCCCAACTCGACTCCCAGAGGTCTTTCTATGAAGAACAGATTATACAGCTAAAAACACAGGTAGATGAGCTGCAGAGCATGGTGCAGAAACTCGGCCGAGAAGTAGAAGAAGACAGGGCGGAAGCAATGGCACAGGAACAGCTGCGCCGCCGCGAACAGGAGGAGAAGCTGGATGTGGTATATCGGGAAAAGCAAAAAGTGGAGAGGAGGGCTGACAAAGCTACCGAACTCGCTCGGAAATTCGAGAAAGAACTCAAAGAAGAAAAGGCAGTCAGTGAGGGATTACTCGATAATTTGGGAAAGATGAAAGAGATGGCCGAACTCTCAGAGAGGCAAAAGCAGGAGCAAGACGCGAAAATATCTGAGCTACAGGATCAACTCAGGGACGTCATGTTCTTCTTGGAAGCACGCACGAAGATTGAACAAGGTGAAGGCGCTGAAGCTGAGGCAGCTGGAGGTTCTGTTAAGCTGCCACCCCCTTCAGCACCTGCCAACAGGAAAAAGAAGGGAAAGAAGGGATGAGGAGAGGAAGCATATCAGTGGCCCGTGTCTAATTCAAGTACTAGAGCCAATAAAATGTTGATTCTGCTTGCTTTCCAGAAACCGGAACGAGATGAAACAATTCCCTCGACTTCCGTAGGTATACATAGTGACTTGGCTTGATTCTGCATTATCGCTCTAATTTCCAAGGTAGAGTAAATCATGGAGAGCAAAGATCGTAGAACGATGGCTTCATTCTATCGTCGAGGTAGTCGTCCGATGACGGAGGTTCGTGTCATCCATAGCCGTGCTCGATGCTTGAGGAACAACGTCAGGATCACTACTACCCTCCGCACTATCCTTGTCTCGAACAACAACATATTCGCGAGCGGGCTGGCGTGGCCTCGATGTCTGCCTCGAGTCCCAAATCATAAACAAAATGATCTCGGCAAAGGCGACGACGAGCGCCGCGCATACAGCCACCAGTGCGCGCTATTGACGACCGCGTGAACCCAACGGACCAAGGAGGAACAAACAGTGAGCGTACCCATTCGAGCCGCAATCCCGTGCGTTCGCTTGCCCACCAGGTCGCGACGCCGGTTCCGACGACGCTTACGACAGCGTTGACCAGCGTAGCAATCGCTTTTCTCTCCTTGGTCCGCAGATGTTGTTCCTCTTCGGGGTCTTTGGCGACGTAAGGAGGGAAATGCTTTTCGGGAGACGTGCGGGTACCAGCGAGCAACGAGACCATCGTGTAGGACTGTGGGTCGAGGGGTGGGGAACAGGCTTGCAATGCGGTCTTGCCATCTGGAGTCTGGCACCACCGTGATATCTTGTGGATAAGCTCGTATGAGATGACGGGTACGACTTTGGTGTCAGCTTCGGATGACAGATGGAGGGTCAGTTGTTGAGAGGTGTCTTCTGGCAGGATCCGTGAAAGAGCTGTTAATGCGTCTCTGAGATGCGGTTCCAACGAAACGTTCAACTTGGCAGCCATGAGTGACAGGTTTGGCTAAGCTTCACGCTTCAAGTGTACATAAAGCGTGAAGCCTAGCCAAACAGTGCAAATCGACCCTATTCCAGCGGTTGAATTCTCCATTCTGCCAGCTACGAACTATTATACGCTTTTTTCGGATGATTGACCCACTTCCTCGAATATCTAACCGCATATTCGAAAGGCACTTCACTGAACTTTCTCGACTCCGGGAGGCAACTTGTAACCACCTTGGCGTCTGACCTACGATCCAGACACAAATTAGTCGACGATAATCCTATGTACTCGACGCCTTACCTCGTCAAATATTTCCATCTCCAACAAGCTCTTGTCATGCCCCCACAGCTCGCTCTCCGCCTTGCCATCTCTCACGCATCGCGCGACTTCATCCGCCTCAAAGTGCCACCCGACCCCGACGTATTCAAACTTCCTTGTCTCCTCTTTCACAACGGTTCCGGCATTGCCATCCGCGAAATACTGCACGGTGAACGACTTGGGGCAAAAGATGGGCGCAGCAATAGCGATCGTCCCGCGCTCGTAACGAATGATAACGCCTGGGTCGTAAGAAGCGGCGTTAATGTTGCAACTCAACACCGCCTGTGCTGCAAGCGTATTCGGAGCGGAAGGCGACTCGGGCGAGAAGGTAACTGTGAAAGAGGTACTGCGATCGACGCCCGTCAACGGCGTTTTGAGCATGGCGCCTGTGATGTTGGAGGGTTTCACTCCCTTGTTAGATGGGTGTTCATACAACGCGAGGAGGGCCTGTTCAGTGGCGGTGAGACTAGGTGTCATGACTAGAAGGTGAATGAACGTGCCCAGATCAACAGGTAAGGGCCACTGAATACCAATGGGTGAGTCAAGTGGATCATATTTTCGGCTGATCATTCTACTTACAGGTCGAGAAGTGCCCCACCTCCGAGAACAGGGTCCAGGATTCGGTGAGTAAGTGGGAGTTCTAAGGTGCATGTCATCGACAGCCGACTACGGCCAACTACAATCACTTACTGTTTATGCCGAAATCGCCAGACAAGTCAGCCGTCAGTGCAATAGGATCTCCCAAGACGCCGCTTTCCGCAATCTTCTTGACCTCTAGTGTGAGTGGCTGGAATCTTGTCCAGAGTGCCTCCATAAAGAAAACGCCGTGTTCTTTCGCGGCTGCGAGAAGGGACCGGAGTTCCGCAGCGTTAGATGTGACTGGCTTCTCGCAAAGCACATGTTTTTTTGCTTTGATGCCATCCAAAGCGTTTTCGTAGTGAAGCGTGTGGGGAGTGCCTGATACATGAGCAGTGTGAGTGATGACGAGTTCGAGTGCCAAATGATATCGCTACACACCAACGTAGATCGCATCGACGTTCTTCACGATCTCTTTGTGAACAGGGGGATTTCACGCTGCGAGGCGGAAATGACTACTTACACTGTCAGCATAAACTTCTGCGTAGCTGCCATATGCCTTGATGGACGAATCTCCGTTTGCGTACTGATTGATAAACTGGACTGCTGAGTCCAAGCTACGAGAGCCGACTGCAGTCACCTTGTGTACCACATCGTGGACATCACGGCTGCAGGGGTAGGTCAGAGAGCACGGAAGTGTTACCCAAGACAATCTCGCCTACGTCTTGGGATCGACGAGGGCATCCTTACGGTACCTTGGTCAAAAGGATGCAGTTCAGCTGAACGTTGCGATTGCTCACCTTGACGAACGAGGCCGAGATCTTGCCAGTGGAGATTATCCCCCAACGCAAGACAAAAGGTGCAGCGGACGCCATGGTGAGCTGGACAAAGACTGGAGTTGCCTGCTGAACAGGTGAGCAATCGGGGGAACGGCCCGGGGGCACTCTGTCAGATAAGCTGATTTCTCTTACCACGAACCCAATCCACGTGCGACATGTCCGACGTGCACCACCATGGCGAGCAAGATGCAGAGAAAGCGCTCAGAGACGTATTGGTGACCCTCTTTGAACACTCGGACGTCCTTGCACGACATCTCCTTCCCGAGCTGCTCGCTACCCAACGTGACAACCCCCGCGTGTACCAGCTTTCCGAGATCGAGAACGTCCTCAGGAGGTCTATGGACATCATTCGGAGCTGGGATCCAGAGCTGCGGGCTCATTTCGTCGGAGGACACCCCAGGATCGGGGAGACGAAGAACCTTTCCGTCCTCAGCTCCAAGGAGCAGAGCGGAGGCACATCACCACCGACCCCTCCAGAGGTCCTCACGCGCCTCACACATCTGAATGCGTGCTATGAGCATGTGTATCCCGGGTTGCGATACATCACGTTCGTCAATGGTCGAAGTCGAGCCGTGATTGCAGAGGAGATGGAGGACAAGCTCGGCATCACGCATTCTCTATCGCCTGACCAGCCACCCGTGGGGAGTTTCATACCCGTCGAGAAACAGAGTCGCGTTTGGCGCGAAGAGCTCGACAGGGCGGTCGAGGATGTTGGACGTATCGCCCAAAGCCGGCTGGCCAAGCTTGCGGTGGGGTGAGTGATTGAGCAAGGTCGTCTATTCAGCAAGACATCCTGATTGAATCTCCTAGGTAGTAGGTCACCCAAAGACGCGGGAGAGGATACACATCGTATCGTACAGAGATAGATCGGGGAGTAGTGAAGCAAGAGAGTCGCAACTATGTACACAACGCGAAGGGGTCGAATAGAAATGTATGAGGGGAAGAGCCATAGTACAACAATTGTCCGAAATAGATAAAGATCCGGCCAAGGAATATAAGAATACGACCATAAAAATTGCTAGCGGGTGGGTTGTCAAGTGGATTGCTGAGCCTTTTCTCGCATCTGTTTGCGCTGCGTGGGGATGAGGGCGCTGTTCAAGAATCAACGGGTGTACTTATACCTCGAGGACTTCTCGTCTCCTTATCTCCCATTCTGGATTCTGATCACAAAGTTCGCGGTAAAACTGTTCTACCAGCTTTGCTTGCATTTCCTTCTCCTCCTTGATCTTGCGGATATTCTCGTACACTTCAGATCGTGCCCTTAAGCGGGCTTCGCTCCGTTCTTTGGCCTGCCGCGCCCATTCTTCGCGCTCTTTGTTCCGCCTCTCGCGTTCGTCGTCCCAGGCTTGCTTGTTCGCCGTTGCGTGGTGTATGCGATTATCGTAGGCCTATGGAAGATGTTCATGAACAACTGCGGGCATGGCGATCACACGCAAGACGCACCTTGCGCTGGTCGGGGTCGCTCAAGACTTGGAAAGCTTCACAGACCTGCATACGTTCAGTATTTGAGTTCAAGCTCGCACAGGATAAACGCGTAACTCGATATTCATACGTTTCTGAACTTGCCTTCCGCAGCTCTCCGTTCCCGGTCGGTGGCTGTTGGCTCGAGCTTGTCTGGATGTGTTTCGAGCGCCTTGGTCTTGTATGCCTTCCTCACTGCAGACGAGGGTAAAAATGGGAGAACGGCTGAAAGACGAGAGACGAACCGTCCTCTGTGGTCGCGTCGCTCGATATCCCCAGTACATCGTACAGCGTCAATCCGACACCCATTGGCTGGTTGGCTGGAGGAGAGTATGTGCCTACTAATAAGCTGAGATGTTCAACTTACGCTCGCGTATCGCCCGTAGCCGAACACCTCCGACTCCGACCTATCTCACACGAACGCGACAATGACCCTGCGAACGCGATATTTAAGATCGCACGCTTGAACGACCGTGTAGCATCGCCAAGGATCGTGCTCACAATGTCTACCGTCAACCTTCCCAGTTTCGTCGAAGGAGAGGCACCGTTCGAGGTGCCAGCTGCAGGAAAGCCGTGCAAGACTTGGTACAAGGTCTCTGGCGACGTCAAGTCGGGCGTGCGACCCCTCGTCGTACTCCATGGCGGCCCAGGATGCGCCCACGAGTACCTCGAGGTCGTCGCCCAACTGACTACTCTCTACGCTATTCCCGTCGTCCTCTACGATCAAATCGGCAACGGTCGTTCCACCCATCTCCCTGAGAAGCACGGCGATACTGGTTTCTGGACCACACAGTTGTTCGTCGACGAGCTCCACAACTTGTTGAATCACTTGGGTATGCATGATGATTACAATATCCTCGGCCAGTCTTGGGGTGGGATGCTCGGTGCCGTCTTTGCCACTCAGCAGCCCAAGGGACTACACAAGCTGGTCATCGCAGACTCCCCTGCGAGCATGACGTTGTGGATGGAGGCGGGAGCGCTTTTGAGGCGTCAGTTGCCCCAGGACGTCCAGGATGTGCTTAACAAGCATGAGGCGGAAGGCACCACTACTCACGAAGACTATGTCAAAGCAACCCACGTCTTCTACGCGCACTTTATGTGCAGAAAGAAACCCATGCCTGAATCTCTCAAAGTTGCCCTGGAGTGGACGGAAAAGGATCCAACCGTGTACATGACCATGTAAGTGTTCTCTACCTCGTTGGACATGGTCTTAACCTTGCTCGGTTGGTCAGGAACGGGCCCAACGAGTTCCATATCGTGGGTTCGCTCAAAACTTGGAGCATTATCGATGACCTTCACAAGATCAACGTCCCCACGTTACTTCTGAACGGGCGTTACGATGAGGCGCACGACATGTGCGTCGAACCATATTTTCAACGCATTCCCAAGGTGAAATGGATTCAATTTGTCCATTCGGCGCACGTCCCGCAGTTGGAGGAGACGGAGAGGTTCATGGAGGTGGTCGGAAATTTCTTGCTCAAGTATTAAGCGTTGGTGGAATAACAATAGTTGTCATTGTCCAGGGGTTGATATCAGAGGGTACGGATAAATGCTTGATTACTGGCCGCAAGTTTACAGTTGGAGTACGAGAATCTATCATGCCAACTCTTTTTTCTCGACGCCATATTTGGCGGGGTCCGTTCCATGATGTTGGTGGTTGACAAAGTTGAACCTGTAGAGACGGTTAGAATGCGTAGCAGGATGGCTTAGGACGTCTCACATTGGGAATGCCTCTGAAAGTGAGCTGAGTGAGTAAGAGGGTATGCACGACGGAATGGGCACTCACGGAATTTGAGTTGTGACCACGCGGAGTTGCGGTAGGCAACGTCTTGTATCCACCGTGGTTGAGAAGACTCGGGATGCAAGGGCCTTCCCTCGGCGACGCGCTGCCTCAGCTCGGTAAGGTCCATGTCCTCCTCACGTTTGTTCTCCGTCCAGCCCCAGAAACGTACTTGTGGTGTGATGAGATCAGGTTCCGGTGGATACCGGGAGGATGCTTACAGCTCGAATTCTGGTACGCAAAGAGGAAGCCACCTATGAAGCCCATGAGTCCGCCGAGGCGGAGGGTGGTACGAAGGCGGATGTTTGGTGGTAACGGGTCTGCCATATCTGCGAGGGCATTGTTCTATTACAAGGGTATGCATAGAGAGAATTTCTGGCCTACTCCACAAGTACAAGGTAGCCGGAAACGCGGCCGTCGCTGCAGCCCATGTCGCATAGTCAGAAGGTCGGAAATAACGAACGACACGAGAGAAATGCGGGTCTGCGTCGATGAGCGGGTAGGGCGTCTTCACGACCTTGTCAGGCATGGCGACGTTGTGGTTTCAGTAAAACAACAAGAATTTACAAAGTCCCTCTACGCCCGGCCCTAAACGGCGCCATTCCCTCTCTTGATCGTCCTCCTCGTATTTTGTCTCCCCCCTCCACTCCCCCGGGCGTACAAGTCTCACCCAGTCCTCGCCCTGTCGCGCCAAACGCTATTTATTATTCACAATGAGCGCCGTCAGGCGGAATGACCGTCGCGTCAACAGAAACAACCTCGCTTCGCCATACGCGCGACCTTTGCAATCAAACATTGTCCACCCACACAAAAAATCAGTGCGTACGCTCGCGCGTTTCATACCCTCTTTCGCGCTCAACCATCCTCCCTAGCTTTGGAGTCTCTCTGGACTATTCAGCTTTATAAATCCCTTTGGAGGCAACAGCGAACCAGGGGATGCTGACTCAGGTCCATCAGGCGGCGAGATCGAACAAGGTTCTCCTCCTCGCCGCTTCTCACCACCACCACCACCATTGCCACCACCACCACCACAGCAGGCATGTACCCGACCTACGTTTATTCGAGTTCAAGATCGCTCAATCCTCATTTAGTCGTCATCTAATTCATCAAGACCCTCGGGAATGAACGCTCCGAGTGCAGGTTCAAGTCATATTACTCAATCGTCTTCCCACCAACCCTTTTCTTTCAACGCACCCACACCTGCCCCTTCCGGTTCCTCCCTGGCCAAAAACCTCGAACCAATCACGAGGTTTCTGGTCGAGAAGGCCGGACAGCCTCTTAACGAGTTTGAGGCAGCTGGCATCGTGGATTACATCCAGAAAAACGTGCAAGGTACGCCCATGGGTTGTTGCGTCGGCATGTATTCACTTAGGTTTCTGCGGTTGTTTGTAGGGTCAGCGTCCGTCCCTGACAGACCCGAACCGTTTCGATTTTCCCTTTCCCCTTCACGCGCGGCGTCGCCAACTCGAACTCAGGGCATTGGCAATACACAGACACCCCGCAAAACCCTATCCCGCAATCCCAACGGCGTGTATCGATGGCAGGGTGCAGGCAGCTCGCGTCCCCGCAACCGCTACCAGTCTCCTGGCTTTGCACCTCGTCCGCAGCAATATCGAATGAAGCTGTCTCCCCCAAAGTCACCGGTGACGACTGACACGAAGCGGCGGCGTGTGGGTGATGAGGCTGAATCCATGACACCTCAAAAGCCCGCAATGCCCTCTACCTCGACCGGTTTCCCAAGTCCAATACCGGAATCTCCTGTTCCACCTTCCCATCACGCCACTGGACCTTTTGCAATATTATTGAACGGTAGACCATCTGTTTCTTCCGCACCCGTTCCTGCGCCGCCAGTCACGCCAAAGGCCAACGGTAGCCAACCCCGCATCCGAACAGGGGGGCTTCCCATGAAGCCCACCACGCCCGCCATCCCATCTCCCTTACGGCAGACATGGAAAGAGAGCGATTCGCCGCCACAGGCGTATCCGTCTTCGCGACCTACACGAGCGGCCGATTTCATGACTGAGCTTATCAAGGAGGTGACCCCCACAAAGAAACCAGACGTATCAAATCCGTACCAGACTGCCAGTCCTGTCAAACCGCCGGCACCGGCGAGGAAGCCAGTGGCTAGGCGGCCCAAACCTGCTGCCAAACCTGCTGAGGAGTCAAAGGAACAAGAACCAGAGGTATCCGCACAATCCATCATTGAAGCGACTGTCCCCAAGGTTGGTTTACTCTCCGTTACAATTCGGCTGATCGGCTTAATTTTTGTTCTACATCCATAGGGTACGAAGCGCTCGAGACCGCCACCGGAAATGGAAAAGCCAGCTCACGCGGAAGGAAATTTGGACAGCGAACCTTTCGGTCCTGTGCTGAATGGCTCTGCACACGCAACACGCTCTACTGTCAATGTTGTGGAGACAATCACCATCTTGGAGGGTGAAGAGAGCTCTCCCAAGCGGCGTAAAACCCCGCATGCTAAACCATCGTCCACACCTCAAGAAATCGATGAGGCTCGTACGTCTAAAGAAACTATACGTCCAGCGGAAATTATCGAACCTGCGGACGACGCCACTCATATCAATGGCAAGCAAGCTACACTACCAGCGACGACACCGTCTCCGCCTTCTGGCACCAAACCATTGTTCGGCATTCCGAAGACTTCTGCGCCAAAAGAGCCTTCCAAGCTTCGGTATAGCTTCCACGCCGACAAAGTAGAGGTGAAGGGTGCAGACGTTGCACCAGCACTACTCCTTCCATCCATCTTTGCCCCACCTGCACCATTCCTCACTATCCTCAAGAGTGCGGTGGCACCAGTAAAGCCCAAGTTGTCACCAAAGGAGGATGTTCTCGCAATGAGTGTCGACGAGCTCCCCAAGTACACGTTCCCTATTGGGACAGCCTTTTCTTCCCCTACCGGTCCTAGCTTTTCTGTGGCTCGGAATGCTGTGCTTTCCTCGGCTGTTACTTCCCTCCCCGCCTACGAGTTCACCGCCGTAATTGCGCCGGTACGCGCGATGAATGGATTCAATTGGACGGCAGCCGGTCTGAAAGCACCCACCACTCCGGCGCAGACCTGGATATGTTCCCACTGCGAATTGCAGAACCCTGCAGATGCGAAGGAAAAGTGTACGATTTGTGATGCTCCACGGTTAGCGCTGGCAGATTCCTCTTCTCCCTCTCCCGCGCCTGTTCCTGCACCAACCTCTTCTACTGCAACAGCACCCCCGAGCGACCCAGTGACAAGCTTTGATTGGTCTGCAGCTGGCATGGCACCGCCTCCCAAGCCTCAGAATGGTACATGGACATGTTCCGTTTGTGGGCTCTCCAACCCTGCGAGTGCCACAGACAAATGTACTGTTTGCGACACGCCTCGTTGACATTTATTGCCTTATACTGGTCCTCGGATGTCGCCGTGTTTTTTTATTCTTCATTCTGGTTTCCAACTCGTGTTCTGCTCGCGGTCCAAGTATCTTGTCCTTGTCGCCGCAGCATCACAGAATTGATTACATATATGTATATGCTTCTACCAAGGGATCCTGCTACAAAACGAACACGCACTTGACCGCGCAGTAGATGATCGTCACAATGCCTGACCGAAATCCAGCTTGCGTGCTAGCGGTCGCAGTCCATCTAGCGGGGAAGAGTTTTTCCGTTTTAATTTGTTTGAAGGAAGAGCCTTGACACCTGGACCTGACGCAGACAGCTCCACGTTTCCGTCTACTTCCTCGAGAGGCCGGGACTGGACGGAGGCAGGTTTGGGCAGTTTCGACGGATGTGTTGGGTAGGGTAGAGATGTAAAGTAGGGGTGATGAAGAGCCTGTACCACAAGACAATAGGTTCAGAAATGGTGAAGGTGCACCACATGATTTTCGAACAGAGAAAAACAGACCTCTCGTGCACCAATCCGTCGTCGAGGCTCGTACATGAGGCATTTACTAAGCAGGTTCAGCGCGTCTCCCGAAGCCGCGGTGAAGAGCTCGCGGAGGGGAGTGCGAGGGAACTGTCCTACGGGGACGTAATCGGGGAGTTTAGTATGGCCCTGAGGAAGTCACGACAGACAGTCAGCTCATCTCGAGGGGGGATGGGTAGATCACGCACTGGCCAATCTTCCTCAGTCGGCGTTCCGAGTGCTCGAAAGATGGTTTTCAACTGGTCCATGTCTGACTCGCCGGGGAGGTAGGGGGTGCGTAACATGAGCTCTGCAAAGATACACCCGACGGACCAGATATCGACCGCGGTACCGTAGTATCTACAGCCGAACAACAATTCAGGCGGCCGATACCAGCTGCCCAAAAATGGAAACGCGTGAGGCTGCTTGTATGTGCTCTGTCGAGCAGGACGTGAACGCACCGCGTGATGACCTGACATGTCATCTTGTACCCGGGGTCTGCAAAGTCTCTTGCGAGACCAAAGTCGGCGAGTTTGAGCTGCCCGTCGGAAGCGATGAGTAAGTTGTTGGGCTTCAGATCCTACGCTCCACGACGGGGATGCGCGTCAGCAACACGTCGTCGTTCTCCCAATGGTGGTCCCTACGCGACATGATCATGTAAAGGATAGACGCACCCGGTGGAGAATGAAATTCCTATGGCAGAACTCCAGTCCACGAAAGGTCATGGCCATCCACGACTTGATGTCTGCAGGTAAAAAGACGAGGGAGCGATCCTTGATGATGATTTCGAGGTCGCTATCCAAGAACTCGAGGACGAGGTTGAGGTTTGTTTTCGAAGAGAATACGTCCATGAGCTGGGTGTCGGTGAGCATCGTATGGAGGAACGCACAAAGAAAAGGGGAGTGACCTCGATGATGTTTTGGTGGTGTAGCTCGCGAAGATATTTGACTTCGCGCACGGCAGACATGTCGAGGCCATCTTTGAACTGCCCTACTTTTATCTTTTTGATGGCAACCTTCTTTGAGGTAGACGCTTCACGACCTATAGGTGTGGAATGAGAGAGAGGGGTGTGCGACGATAGTATGAACCACAGACGGACCTCTGTAGACAACGGCATAAGTGCCTTCACCGATTTTCTGGTCTTTGGTCCTGTTGTACGGTCAGGACGGCGCACGAGAGCGAGCAGACAAGGGCTATACCATTGTTTCTGACGTTCTGCGTTGGCCTTTTCTACGGCATCCATCTAACACGCAGCTTGGTAGCTGACACAAAGGGACGGTTTTCCATATGCAGTCACAGACTCACAGCCATCACATGCTGTACCTCGCCTAGGCCTCAAGGCCTCACCCTCGCCCACACGCGAGCAGGATGGCAATATGTTGTCTAAAACACTCATGACCACGACAACGATGAGCGTCGTATCATCCTCCATTATTTCACTTACGACCCCGTTCACGCGTGCTTCGTTCGCAAAGATCGGAAATACCTTCGTCAGCGCGGCCAACCAGGGTGGCAGCGCTGCACCTCCGTCCTCCCCTCTGCCATCGATATTTGTCGATGCCTCACCTTCCTTTGGCATTGGGTTCCTTGCTGACAATAGATGGCTGGCTTGGCGACTTACCGATGGATGGATGTCTGAAGGGAGAGACATAGGATGGGCGGAGATGGTGGCGGTCGATCTCGGGCTTCGCACCCTCATCCACAATGGTTTCAAGGACTGCCCTCTTGTTTTCCATTCAGACAACCAAGGAGTGGTGGCCGCCCTCTCCACGGGCAAATCTCCAGTCCCTTCGCAGAACGATGTACTTCAACACATCGTTTCTAACTTCCGTGATCACAATATCTGGCTGTCGTTAGAGTGGGTGAAGTCTTCTGATAACCTTGCCGATTCTATCTCTCGAGGTTCCTTCCCGTCTCTTTCACGTTACCCTCGTGCCCCCCCTCTACCTCGGTACCTTAAAAGCCTAGCCGTCCTTGTTTAGTTCCCTCTTGCTCTACTATGCCTAGCGTTACTTGTTGTCACCTGATCTCACTATAGTTATGCTACTGCTCATGTACTCAATGTTTGCTCGCATTTGTAACACATGCATTGTTATCTTCCCTCTCCACAGCCAAGGGACTTAGCGCATGGGCAAAATCCACCACTGCTAAATACTAAGCTCGTTCCTCCGCTTCTGCGACCAAGAGCAGGTTCACTCCTCCATTCGGCTACCAGCCAGCGGTTCCGAATTTGGAACTCAACATAAAATACAGTAATTCTCAATCTACTTGGGCACCGCGGTAAGACAATGGCACGGTGGAGGGAGAATCCGAACAGGTGTGCAGGTGTGGTTATTAGCGGCTTCACTTTTCCACGCATTACGGGGCACAGAACCGGGAACTCATCACATATATACGCTCGTCCTCGCCCTACTCACCCTCGCCCTCACGCGAACAGAATGGCAATATGTTGTTTAGAACACTCATGACCGCGACAACGACGAGCGTCGCGCCATTATCCTCCATTATTTCACTTACGGCCCCGTTCACGCGCGCTTCGCTCGCAAAGATCAGAGATACCCTCGCCAGCGGGGTCAACCAGGATGGCATCGCCCCAGACCCGACCGAACCACACGCAGCTGTTCTTGTACCGCTCTGCAACGTGAACAACACGCCGGGCGTGTTGCTCGAAGTCAGAGGCCAGCTGAGGTCACATGCTGGTGAAGTGAGGTGGGTGTTGCGTTTAGGCTGACGCTGCGTATTCTTAGCCTGATCCGAAAACCAGCTTTCCAGGTGGGAGAGTAGACAAGGCAATGATCTCCCCCCTTTTTTGGTGTTCGCCGTGCTCAGTCCCCACCAGACAGATGCATCGTTCTTAGCCGCCGCCCTGAGGGAAACGCACGAAGAAGTGGGTATTCTCCCCAGTCAGATCGAGGTCATTGGGAAATTCTGTCCTGCAGAACTGAGCCTCAAAGGTCTCCGCGTGTGGCCCTACGTCGTACGTTGTTCATTTCCAACCACTGGCCGGCCCGTTTTTCGACCTTGCTACTTGGCAGGGTTTCATCTCTCCGCGCGGACACGCGCCGTCCTCGGACCATGCATCAGACACCCACACCAGACAACCGGCTCTCCCCTTGGAGATAAAAAATACCCGCCACGACCGAAACACGTCTGATGACGACCTTGATGATACCCCACTCCCATCTATCTCACTCGCTTCGCTGGCGATATCACAACCCGAAGTGGCCACCGTCTTTCATCTCCCCCTCACGGCGTTCGTCTCGCACGCTCGGCTCAGACCCCATCAATTCCGTGGTGGGCGGCCGTATTGGGCCATCGACGTGTCCGACCTTGTGCCCACTGGCGGTTCATGGGAGTCGAGCGACACACGCGAACCGTCGCAGATCAACGGTGGGAGACTGGAGGTCTGGGGACTAACAGGATGGTACCTGTGCCTGTTGATGAAGCTGTTCAAACTTTATCAATAGCGATGGCATGGATGGTTTAGAGCAGGTTCAACGCGTTCCATACGATCGAGCTCCCGCCATCATTCAATAGATGTAGACGTAGCAGCACGCAACAAGGGTCGTTTCACTATTGACCGCGTTTCTGAATCTGTACAAAATGATCGTAGCGAGGATCATTAGATTGATATGATACAAGAAGGTATTGACGATGTACAAGAAGATGACATTAAGATGACAGATGCATCATCTGCATCATGACCATCTCTACCAGAGGAAAACGTGGCATGGTGCATGCGTAAGCGGATTGTTGACCCATCGAGGCAATAGAAACAAACGAAATGTGTTCGTGTGGAATACGTGAGCATTAACAAGGAATCAAAGATAGCGATGCGACCAAAGCGGTAGCATGTTATCGTAAGATACTAGGTGGATGTGAAGAATCACGGGCAGAGATCGTCTGGAAAAAGAACAGAAGACATGAAAATAGATACACCTGATGATCATAGCACAATTCGTCATACCAGTCCGCGGCCCTGCATCGGGCCAGGGAATGCAGACGACATTGGCGAGACCTGATTTTGCGTCGGGACATCAGCGTCAAGGGACGGTCCGTTGCTCGTCGTTGGAGCCGAGCTTGTACTTGGCGTTGGTGGTGCACCGCCTGGAGTCGACACCTTCCCAATGAACCAAGAGGGCACCCAGCCGCGACCACCACCCTCCTCCTTGACAGCCTACGAGACCGACGGTTAGTTTCAGCGACGGTCGAAGTACCGAAAACGTACATATGACCAATGATTGTATCGCTTGAACACCCTCAGTGCATCATCCTTCGCCAGATCCAACTCTTCTTCTCCTTTCTTCTTGTAATCCATCAACGCAACGCCAGGGAAGCTCGTTGATATGATGCTCAACGGCAAGATTGGTGTCTTGTTTTCAGAGACATCTGGGGATCCTGCCGCCTTGGCGGCCGCCGTTGCTTCGGCAATCGCTGATGCGACCGGCACATTGGTCTCCAGCAAACAACCTGCGGGTACCCATCCTTGTTTTGAGGTATCGGTATCCACAACACCGGAGCCTGTTGGGTCCCGTTGCACAACCCACCAACCACGGGCTCGAGAAAGAATGACGAAGGTATCCCCGCTAGGAACCTGGGTAAGACAATGACCAAAATTATGAAGGAGAAAGACCACGTACACGACGACATCAAACTCGTCTTCTTGTTCTGCCATATAGGGATATATCGCCACAGCGTAAGAAACACCCATGGATGGAGGTATCTCCCTTTTCGCGCTCTCCGCTTCGGTTGATCCATACGAAGTCGTTGCAGATTTAAGGCAGTCGGCAGAGTTCTGTCCCGAATTAACCAGCGTAGCAGAACCCATCTCACGGCTGCTCGCACTATCCTCACCGGATTTGTTTTCGATAATCGGCGACATGACATCAGGCCAGCCCGCTTGTGGCGTAGTGCCTGTAAGGGGCGGTGCTGGCGCCGAGAGGTCACTCACCTCGAGCCTCGGAGGGCGAGCGATTGCTTTGCCCTGACCAGGAGCTATGGGCTTGTTAGGGTGCGAGGGTGTGACGCTGGGTGTGCTATTGTTGCTGTTTGTATGCTCGGATGAAATGGAAGCTTTGCGCATAGCGTGTTTTTGTTGAGCAACCACGATTGGGGAACGTATGTCTTTGATGTGCTTGAGCATGAAAACGGGGTTTTTCTTGGCGTCCTTTAGTTTTTGGAACAGAAGCAACGGTTTTTCGTCATAACTAAGACATCGTTCGATGCGATTTCCTGTGAAAGAGATAGTAAGCAACTGGGTACGATGCAGTGGGGGTATACCCATTACCAGGTGATCCATAACATATGAACATGGCATAGTTTTGCCAGTTATCGTTATTGATCTTATACTTCTTCAATGCAGCTGGCAAGACTTTCCACGTTGGGTCCTCCAAGCTAACTTTGAAACTCTTGAGATTGTCTGAACTGTCTTGCCGATTGCTTCTGGTAGATGATGATGGTTGGGAACCAGGTGATTCGGTAATAGAGGAAATGGAGGATATTGGATTCCTTTGCGATACAGAAGAGCCGGGGAACGATGGGAGTGAATTCGATTGTGTCGACCGAGCCTGAGAGATGTCATGCTCCGTTTGATGAGGTGAGGGATTCGGAGACTCCATATCTTGCTTGGTGGGAGACTTTGTAGGGTTGACGTATTGAGCCCATTTGAAGGAAGGTTGTCGCTTTAATGTGGGTTCATCCTGTTTGGGAGAATGAGCAGTCTGCTGACTGTCATTAGAGTGCTCGTACCGATCGTTGTGAGCCGCGAACTTGATTGAATTCCTCGAGCAACAATTCGATGGTTTCCTTGAAACGTCTGTTGTCCTCTTCGAGAACGGAAACACGCTGAGCTATAGATTCGGAAAAAAATGAGGACGAGGACAGAAGGAGTGAACGAGAGGCACCAACCTTGCTCCCTGACGAGGTCGTTGAGTTTCTCGACAGATATGGAACATTCCTGAACTTCGGCTGCGAGACATGGCTGAATACGAGAAAATCGTGTGGTGAGGTGGTACGTACAAGGAGGGACATAGTGATCCGAGTCTATAGGTATGTGGTACGCGAGCTTTGCTTGGTAGATTGCTTTCAGGATAGTTAACCTCTGACCGATGGTGGCGACTCCGACTGCCTTGAGTGACTCTGGATCTAGCATGCATAGGACATCACCGGAGATGTTGTGTTCTGGATAATGCACAGAGTGAGTTGTAGGCAGTAGTTACTACGGGGCTGCGGGAAGGCACCTTTGATCTGGTATTCGTACTGAGGGAATCCGAGGGCGGTGAACCACAGGTGAACGCGGTCCTCGTTCCAGTCAAGGATGTTGTCGCCGTCGTTGATGATGTCCATGGCCATGACGATGATGAGTGTCTGGTCAAGAAAGTCCTTGAACACGGCAAACCCACAATGACACTGGGTGATCCAAGTCACGTGCTTCTGACACTTTGAGTCTTTGACCAGGCACCAACGATCAAGAAAAGCTTTAATGGACAATCCATGGGCGACGACCTGGGACGACAACCCCTCACAATGGCCCACAGCGCTCAACGCCGAGCACGCCTGGGAGGACGTTACCACTGTGCACCTCCCAGACACGGCCATGGACGACGACATCGCCCCGCAGGACCAACGTGCCACCTCTCATTTGCCTGTTGATGCCGCAGAGCCTCATTCTGCTTCCGTCTCGGATCACCAGCCCGTTCGTCCAATATCGCCTCTCTGTGGCTCCTCTGATCCCGTGTCTGAAACGAATGATGCCATCCTTCACAACAACATGGCATCCGTTTCAAGTCTATCTGTCAATGACGATGTACAGACTACCCTCGATCCTCCAGACCATGACTGGAGTACGGCATGGGCCACCGCTTCACCCTCGGACACGAATCCAAAACAAACCCAACATCTTGACCAGTGGGAGGCTGCTCGCCAGGAGAAAGAAAAGCTCAATCGCGTGGTGGTACGACATTTGTGTACATACCGCAGCTCGTTCCTTAGTCAAAGTACAGCCTCCAGAATTGCTAGACTCCATACTCCGTCATTGTCAAAAGGTCGTGCAAGAGATTTGGCCGACACCTGGAACCAACGACGAGGACAACTGGAGATCAGGATTCGACGGTCATGCAGACATGTACGTCTTGAAATCTCGGCAACTTGGCGGCTTACATCTGTAATGAATATTCTTTCCCAGCTCTGCCCTTCTTGCTCAATTGATTCCCACTGATTCGGCACTACCGCCTGCGGTGCAGTTCTCGGCAACCGCTACCGCAAAGGCGATGAATGAAGCACTCAAGCTGACGCGTCACTCGTCTGTGTCAGCCACTAGCCCTCTGTCTCGCTTGTTAGCTTCGAAAGGATCTTTAGAATGGGAAAAGTCTATGAAAGCTAAGCAAGATGCCGTTCCAGACACAGCCCATGTCGGGTGGAGAGTGCTTGAGAAAGAAGACCGTATTAGCACACTCGCCGAAGAGTCGAAATCAAAGAAAGCTACGGGTGGCTTGCTGTCGTTTTGGAGCCGCAGGACGCCCGCAATCCAGGCTGCTCCGGTCGAGGCACCGAGAGAACGATCGAGCTCCCCTGCAAGATCAAGTCTAGAAAGTGTCAAGTCTACTCTCCATCCGCCGTCTTCGCGAGCTGCGTCGCCATCAAAGGCAACCACCGCTTCCGTACCGCCACCGCCATCTACAGACCCTCATCCCGCGGTGGTAGCAACTGGATCAGCTCCTTCGGCCGTTTCGCGTTTCCTAAATCGTTTTTCTCGCGTAAAAGGCGCTCAGCACACGTCCTTAGCGCTCTCCTCCGATGACCTCGAGTTTCTTTCTGACATCGTGCCGAGTGCAAGTGATCCGCCCGAAAGCATCAATGATAGTGCCTTGGACGCGTCCACAGGCGCAAGCCCTTTATCCCCCCTTCCACCAAAGTTGCCACCTCCGATTCAGCCACCTCCTAAACAACCATTAGCGTCAAGCCGACCCTCTTCGGCACTCGGACTTGCAACTGTGGCTGGTGTGAGTATGACTGGAAGTGCACCAACAGACTTCCAGGTACAAGCTGCAAATCACATACCGAACGTGCCTCTCCTGGTTACCCCACTGTCACCGCGGCCTGCAGCTTCACTTTCGCGCGCACAAAGCCCTCTATCTCTGACAGATGTGACAGTCGCGTCTGGACAGTCGAGCACATCATCGATACAGCAAAGACTTCAATCCAGCTCTCAGTCCAACTCACGGCCTCATTCTTTCACACTTCCACCACCTCAGAAAATCCATCCATCATTACATATTCCACCTCTCCTCCCTCCACCACCAGTTTCTCCTCCACAAACGCCCCGGCCAACTGCCTTTCCCTCTGGCCATTCATCAACGATGCGGAGCACTAATGCTTCCTCGTTTCACGACTCTAACGACTCCGACGACGAATTCAGTGCATTTGCATCATTTCCTCCCTCAGCTGCGCCGTTTCTGCCTTCGGAACCATACCCGTCTCAAGGACCCCCTTCACCACCTCCTCGCCGCACGTACGAGCGTAAACACTACCCAAGCTCGTCCTCCACATCATCAATATTAAGCCCTGCATCTCAATCATCACTAGATCAGCTTTACTCCACGAAATCTTTTGTTTCTGCATCCTTGGATAGCTTCGACGATTTTGTTTCCCCACCTCCGGCCGTGCGAGACGAGAGGAACAAGCGCACACCATCACCACCTCCACTACCCGTCAAACCTCTTCAACACTACCAACCCCCGCGTCTCGATACAGTTGCCCCCCGTGTCTACCATGCTCATACCCCGAGTCAGATGTCTACCTCACCAACCGTCCACACTAGCCTCATGCACAGTGCGTTCTCGGTGCCAACTGAAGAACATCGACGTACGCAGACTCTCGTCAACCGTGCGGCAGCGCGTGGGGGAATAATGTGGCCAGCCGCGTCCGGTTCAGATGAACCAAGAGTGAGGACGATTCCACCACCGCCGTCATCCTCTTCGTCCCCAAAGCCGCTGATTGGAGAGGAGGGTCTTGATTTGCTAGGTGATGGCGATGCTCTCGGTGGTGGATTGCGGCTTTTGCCCGCGCCACTGAGTGCGATTGGGGGATCCGTGGTGTCACCCGTGGATGCCTCGCGTACGCCTTTTGGAGTCGCGGGAGGTCCAGGCAAGGGACTTGATTTGAGGAACCAACTACAGCCGTCTCCGCCGCCCTTGCCTTCTACATCTACACCCATTTTTTCATTCTCCTCGTTGGGTAAACCCACCCCTTTGGCAGCTGCAAATCCCGGGTCATTACAACCCGCAAAGCCGAAACAGACGGGTGGATTATCAGCACAGGATTTATCGTTCTTTGAAGGATTGTAAAATTTCTTTCAGGAATATCAATGTTGTCCCGGATATGTAACATGGGCCAGCAGACTTACCAGTATATACGTTACTTGATTAATCGTTCCTTACTTGATTAATCGTTCCGCTCTTACGGAGACCTCAGTAAACATCCAAATACATAGTTGAACAGCTGCTGCTACAGTCCAAGGAAAAAAAAAAACTAGGACAAGACAATCAGAAAGTACATATGACTCGAAACTCGCGCCAGGCAGTGTGGTATGAAAAACTCTGACCGAGTAACGGTGAAATCGAAAAACTCAAAGGCAAGGAAAATGGAATATAGTCCACCGACGTCCAGGATCGCTTTTTCTTCCCTTTTCAGGGCTTCCAGAATTTCTGGGACGAGCCGTTCTGCGCGTCAGGTCTATATCTATCATCGCCATAGCCACGGGCACCCCGTTCATGCTCGTATTCCCTGGCTCTGTCCCTTTCATGACCATGTCTATGCCCGCTTCTCTCCCCACGCCTGTCGTCAGGATTATCGTAGGGGTGTCCGTGGTGCCTCGATGAATGGGAGCGGTAAGGTTGTTGAGCAACCGCTTCATGGTAGGGAGGTGGTGGCACGCTATCATGGATCCGGTCAGATGCAGGTGGTGCAGGGGGAGCGGCAGGGGGCAAGGCCAAGGCCCTTGGAGGCTGGGAGGTGGACTGCTCGATACCGTTTATCGTGTGCCGCTCTGTCCCATCCGGGTACCGATACGTCACGTGTTCGTTTCCCTGCGTTCGGTCGTCAGTACGTCGGACAAGAGCAAGAAGACCCGAATGCCCACCTCCGAGTCCCTGCGTGCAGACTTGGTGAGGGTGACGCCATTGACAGTGGAGCTCGTCCAACTTTGAGAGATCCACCTCCCCCCGTTGCCACCATTGCTGTACGTCTGCATCCTGCTGCTCCCCATCCCTCCGCCACTGAATTCGAGAGGAGAAGGCATCATGGAAGAGAAAGGACCGGGAAAGAAGCCACCACCGACATGATTCGATCCGAAACCGCGGCGTCCGAATGGATCATCGAAGAAGGGATCAGCCTCGAACGCGCGGTGCAGGTCTCCGAATATCGAGTTGAACAGGACAAAGGGGTCTGTGAAGCCCCTCGGGCCAGGACGTTGCCCAAACCCGAAATTGCCAAATGGATCCATGCGAGGACCACGGAAGGAGGGGTCCTGGAAGGGACCGCGGAAGAAGGTACTTGAGAAGGGGTCGTGGTGTCCATTGGGAAAGGGAGCTTGGGGAGCAGGCTCTGGAGGGGGCCAGACACCGTTTTGATCGTATGTTGCTCTGGTCTTGGGGTCATGCAAGACCTCATATGCGTTGTTCACCTGACGGCATGAGCGTGGGTAAGCGATGAATGACAGGATAAGCGACATCGGGCGCATACCTTGCGGAACAAGTCCTCAGAGGCGGATTTCTCGGCTGGGGAGGCTCCTTGGGGCAGACGATCAGGATGGGTCTCTAGAGCCTTTTTCCTGTAGGCCTTTCGGACTTTGACGACGTTTAAGCGCTGTGAACGAGGTGAGGAGACGTCGTGACTCACTTTGCTCGGTAGTCGCATTGCGGCTGATACCCAAAGTCTCGTAGAGATTTGTGGCCATAACGTCGTCGTCGACTTAGACAGCTAGAAAGGTAAATTAGAGCTATTAAACACACTCAAGAGTTGGTGGGGATAAGTAGATGGACATAAGTAACGTGGTGGTCGTTCGACGAGCGTGACGAAAACCTGCCGCTGGCAATGTGGCTGACTCCATCCTTCTGTACGTTTCCGGTAATCCTGCCACGCAGCAACATTCGCGTTGCTTATCTGTCGAGAAACGGTTGATGGGCCTTCAAGAGGTCATATTGTGTGCTACGGCACCCCAACCGTCAGGTTCAGGACCTGCACAAGCCTCTTCGACAGGACCGGGAGCGTTCGTCCTGCATGACCTCCAAACAAGCAACGTGCTCTCCTCCTTCAAGCAAACAACTTCTGCACCGCATTGCATCGCCTTTGTGGAGACAAAAGATGGTCAAGGAGGAATCATGCTCGCAGCGCAATCAGACAAGGCACTCTTGAACGTCTATAATTTTCAAAAAGTGAGTCTTGCAAGGATCGTACACTAGTGACTGACTATCGGCAATCAGGACCAGGTCGCCCTAAAGGTGGTTTTGCCGGAAAAGCTGACATGTCTGGCATTGGATCAAAAGGCACGATATTGTGCCGGTGGAACCTCGCAGGGACGGATATACCTCTGGGAGGCACGTTTCGTTCCGTCTTTATCAGCATGCCAGTGTCATGACTCTTTGGATAGTAGGTCGTGTCGGGCATACTCTATCATTCTTGGGACGCCCACTATCGCCAAGTGAACGTGCTAACGTTTACCTATGACGGAACGGTGTTGGTCTCTGCCAGTGAAGACTCTGGTGTCGCCGTCTGGTCAGTGTCGAAGTCCGTGTTGGTTTTCTTGGCGTGAAATAGTCCTGTTGACTGAACTGGGTCCCCCTTCAGATTAGTGGATGACGATCTCCAGAATGATCACCCTCTTCCACAATTCACACTATCGGACCACACTCTTCCAGTCATGGATGTCGTTTGTGGTCTCGGCCCATTTCCGATGTGCCGCATATTGACCGGATCCCTTGATCACACCGTAAAGGTGACCAGGTTGTCCAATTGGTTGGTTTCTTTACTGACAATACGACTAGTTGTGGGATCTGGCCACCCAATCCTTGATAACGACATTCCATTTCCCAAAGCCAATATATTGCATCGTCTGGGACATCACTGAACGTCTCTTCTTTGCCTCTTCACCCGACGGATCCATCTACCAGGTAAACCTATTTCGTGAACGCCAAGTCCAAAACAATCCTGGGCCTTTTATCGAAGCTGTTGGGGGGGCGGGTGCCTCTGACATTGTCCGTTTTGATGCGGATGACACTGCGGGGCGAAAGCGACTCATCGACGTTGGTCAGCCTGTGACAGCTCTTTGTACTTCGTTGAACGGGTCGCTGCTTCTGGTCGGAACAGCATCAGGGCTCATACATGTCTACGACATTGCATCACACCAACTTTTGCGGACGATCTCTACACATAAAGGCATGTCGATATCGTTCCTTGCGACGATGCTCAAACCTCCGGACCTCGTGGGCCATATCAGTCTCTCTCTGAACGTGGCTAGCGTGGGAGATGCCCGGGATGTGATGCCAGTGCGGCCGGTTGCGGCATTTCATCGGATGAAAGACATGAGTGCGAGAGAAGTGCACGAGGTGTCGATGATGTTACCGATGACGAACAAAGTGAGCTATTTAATTTCTTCGTGCGTTCCATTATTATTCATTTTTGACAGACATTACAAATTGGCCGGTGTGAATATGACTATCCCGAATTTCAACGGGATCTATTTTCTTTCGTCCAGCCGACTGAAGCGGAACCTGCGGGAGCCCCATTGTCAAGTAGAGTTGCAGAACTCGAGGCGGAAGTGGAGCAATTGAGGGAGCAGTTGGGCAAGGCAAAGGGCGTGAACGATGCGATATGGCAAGGAGTCGTACAAAAAGTGCTCAAGGGTAATGGGCAGTCTGGGTTGGAAGGAGACGTCCGGATGGACGAGTAGTACCATCTGTGGCTGTGACACCGCGTGAACTTGGACTGTCTTCACCTCCTCCAGCGTGACATTTACGACGATTTCTAAACTCAAAGATGGGCTTCAGACAAGGCGCAGTACTGGCATCTTGCTCGTTTTTCATCGGTGTGTTGCGCTGCGTGTGCAGGTTGTAGGCTCGCTGACTCTATTTCAAAAGGGGTGCTGTTCATATGCTTCTTCGTCGACTACCGTATATTGTACCAGGACTTGACAGAAGACACCATCAAGGATGGATTCCAGTTTTACGCTACGTTTTTTAATGCACCGCCCGCCATCAAGGTTCGTCCAGCATGGAACGTTACTCGTTGACTAAACTATGTTAGGCGCTTTTGCATGGCTTCATTGGAGTCGGGCTGACTGGCCTTGTCGCAAAACTCTTGCAATGGGACGAGAGTGCCATCTTCTTTGACGGCACAAGCTTAGGTAAAGCCTTTTTGGCAGCCTTGTGTGAGCATTCGTGTACTCACGACACCTGTTTCAGCCGCCTACCTCTTCGCAATATCAGTCTATCTGGCTGTGACGATTCAATGCTTGCGCACGATCGTGACTCCAACCGAGGGAGATAGTATGGATGACCGCGTCGAAGCCATGAGGATCCTGTCAGCAGGGAACACGATCATGATGCTCGTTCTGGGAGCAATACTGGGGTTGCAGGTGAGTGCTGATTACCGGTCGCGTAGGTTGTCTGCCGGGTGCGACGTCGTACGATGTGCCCGTTTCTTTTTTTTTCCCAGACATGGGACGTGCATTCTCGCGGCGTCTCGTAGCCGACGCTATTGCCAGTAGTATCAGTCTTCTGCGAAGCTTAAGGCTACCCCCATGGATTCTTGGTCTCTCGTTCCTTGCATCCACGTGTAATTATATTTCATGGTCCGCTAAATTATTTTTGGGAACAGGGTGGCCAGGAATATGCACGCAGGATTGAGCAAAAGGAACTAGCTAGAGTGGCGAAGGCGGAGAAAGAGGAGGCTGCAAGATCAACGTCGGAGAAGGACAAGAAGGAGTAAGACTCTATTTTTGTATGTCTTGGTTGTGGAGGACATTACTTTGAGAACGACGAGTCGGTCTTCCGAGGGCAGAAAGGTGTGGGAGGTTGGCTAAGAGTTAGCTAAGTCGTTTTTGTAGTTATCCCCGCGAACGCCTCGGAGGAGCGCTCCTCGCGTGAACGGCGAGTATCCCAGAGTCCGCTCTCAGCTCAGTCGATGTCGTCAAGCAGAGTAGCGACGTTGCTGGCTTGGTGTGCAGAGAATCACATCCAAATCGACTCGACGTTACAGATCATCGACACCCAGCATCACCCGGATGTCAGCCTGCGCCACGAAGCCACCGCACCCATAGCCTCCGACAAGGCCTCCCGCGAACACGGACTATCCGTTTACTCACGCCAACACTTGATTGAATGCTCCCGTACCCGTGAGTCTTCATCAAACCACCTCGGCATTCTCATCCCTTCATTTGGCATCGCGAGGGAGTGTGTTGACATGTGAACGAGAGTATTGTTGCAGGGGCCAATCACCGTCCCGCCGTTTCAGACTAGGAGAAACATTCATTTTCCTCGCCAAACTTGGGACTTCGTCCTTCTTTGTATACTTGAACTAATTTATCTTTGGGTATTGCAGTTGTGTATATTCCAAAGACCGCCGTTTTATCTGTCAAGTCGTGCTTCTTCTCCCAGCACATATCATCCGCGCCCTATGGCCACGGTGCACACCTCGCCCTTGCTCTCGCGCTCTACGGAGAACTGTGCGTACACCTATCTCTCTAGCCGTTTGTCGCCTCCGATGTTGACTTGTCTTGGTGGCGCCGCTTGCGTTCGAAATATCCTCGCTACAATTCTCACACACACACCAAAAATAAACACCCCTGTAACATCTTCATGGATGAACGCGCGAATATCAACGCCAACTTCACTTCGCTTGATACTCCGCCCCCGTTCTACGATCTTCGCATCTTCTACGAATCCGGGATTTTCCTTCTCGGCGGATTCCTCCTTGCCACGCAATGATGGAATCCTGACTCGTTACATCTCTTTGTGATGGTTTCAATACGGCTTTGCGTTATCAAAGATTACTTGGCCCACACTCACGATGGTTTGGTTACCTCCAAAGCCTACCGCGGGAAACAGTGGCCATTGCCGTGTTTTGGGGTGTCAACGATGCCATCGAAACTCGGACATGCACTTGTTCAGCCCGCGGATGTCTGAGTACCAATGACACATCCAGTGCAGCGGATGAGCAACGACAGACCACCCTTTCCAAATGTCCGTGGTGCATTTGGTTGCATGACAACCGGCATGCAAGGGAATGGCTCGAAGCCACCGAGGTCGACCACGAGCAGCTAGGTTTGGTGGTAAGTCCGAAAACTTTGTTTTGGTTCATTCTCCTATGTCTTTTGCTCCGCTTTCTGTCCCCGAGTCTTCGTTTGCTGTTATCCCCCGCTTTTGTTTGTTGGCTCCTTCGGGATCAGTGGGTTCTCGGGCAGGACTTATGTCCTTCCCAACTTCTTGCCATGACGTGTCAATCTATGGTCACATTCATTTCGCTCGTCCCCTCACTTTGATCACTTCTTGATGCGGGTATGCGGTCCTTCGTACATCTTATGCACTCGGCGCACACCCTTTCGTGATCCCTTAGCTTCAAAGTTTCATATTTCCAGCCTGCCGCTCGCATTTTTCCGTACGCTACGGCATGCGGAACTGCGCGTGCATGGTGACTGATGGGTGTGGTCCATGCAGTGGCGGACACGCCCTCTAATTACAGTCGAGCCCCTGAACAAGTGTATGAGCGAGTCCGCCAGGTGTGCGGCCTAAACAATGATCGTGACTCGGGGATGTCCGGCGGGTCTTCTTGATCTGTTCATTTACCCGTCTTGCGTCCGCACTGTCTCGACTAAGCTTCGGCAATATGTCAGGGGGGCTGGTCTAGAAAGGTCGCAGCAGGGTTTTCATTTGTTCTCAAGAAGGCACGTCACCCTCGTGGCCGAGTCTGCGACAATTGCGACTCGATCAATGTCTTCTTGACATTGAATTTCGTTGATTCGATCACTGATCGCTCCTCGTTCTGTATCATATATTGGATGATGTCTTCACTTTCGCAGTTCTCCCCTAATTTTTGCACGCTTTCTGCTTGTTGCAAACGCTTTTGATCACTGCCCTGTCTGCTACCATCAAGATTCGCGCAAATTAGTTCGCCCGTTGGACCCTTGATGCAGCAAAATCGCAAACGATTTGATTGCGCTCACCTTCCTTCAGCCTTCATTCTTCCATTATCGGTATCTTCATGATTTCTTTTTTGATTTTTTGTGTGTTCACAATCAAATGCTTAGTAACTAACGCCAGCTTGCAAGCAGGAGGAAGTACGTCAATACTACCATGATGTCGTGGAACCCACGTTTCGTGCGGCGTCGACCAGCCCTGGGCTACCATATGGCCCATTGTCCCACAGCAAAGGTCACGATTCCACGGCAGATATCAATCCAAGCGTATACGGGGTTACATTCCCGGGATTTTGCCACGCTTATTCGCTCGTTTCAACACGTGCATTCTGGGTGGATGCGTTTCATGGACTAGCAATGGTTCCAATTGCCGACGCGTAAGTCCTCACCTTCTCGAGTTTACACGGGGCATCGTGGCACTGACGCCACGAGATCCCCGTGTCCAAAAACGGACAAGTCCTTTCCCTGCTCTGCTGGTTGCTACCTTATGACGCTGGTTCATATCGTGAACAAGCTGTACATTTGATTGAGAATCACTAGTTCCTATTACGCTCATGGCTCGGGTATACAAGGAAGTGGCCGTTGCTACCCTGTGCCCCTGCTTGTTGTGCATAGAATGACGCCACCCTCACTTGGTCATGTTGGATGGGGTGTTGTTCTATGTTCGGTATCTTGTTTGCAGTCTTTTATTTGATTCCTTGTTGTTCAGCATGTGCCAATCTGACCGACCTTCCAGTTTCAACCATACGAACGATAATCATGTACAAATGGAGGTGAGTAACGGAATCCGATCCTTCTTGCCAAAGTCGCAGTCTATCGGGTGGTGGAATGATGGTCCATCTTCGCCCTGTGCTGCTTTCTTCGAAGGATGTCCAGTCAATTGATGGACCTGGCTTCCAGAGCGACCATGACGTCTGCGTTGAATGCGGCTCTCTGGCCGAATGTGAGCACGATCGTGAAATGGCAACCACGGCGGTCCCTGCTGCACACCTCTCGAATGTACATCCGCTGTCACATGACAGTACCCAGGTCGACTGCCTTGAGATGCGTACCGTGCGTGCCATCCCTTTGTCCAACGAAGTGTTCAACACGTACGGCTCCTTGTCCAACGCGGCGCTCCTCTCCCGGTATGGCTTTCTGCTCCCCGAGAATGAACATGACACGGTCCGAATGGTGCTCGACCCGTTATCGACAATGAGAAACCTGATCCAGTGTGTCAGGCTGGAGCAGTCACCCGTCGGAGTGTTTGACGATGCCGTTACGGGAGCTTCTGACATCGGGCGCTTTGCCATCAGGAACACTTGCAGGGTGGGTGACTTTACCGATCTCGGCGGCGCTGACTGCGAACTTGATTTACGATAAGGAACACCACGCTTCATTGTCTGCACCCGATGATGCTTGGGAAAACAACCGGATGTTCCACGTTTTCACGTACGTTGCGGAGACGTGGAGTTCGGATGCGGCATGGGATGAACAGGACGACGGGTTGATATTCAATCCGCAGTCTTCATTAATAGGATCTGCGCGGAGCACGCACGACTTGGCCATCAACGCGGACGGAAAGCTATCCCATGCCCTTTGGTTGTTTTGCATCGTTGTGGCTTTGTTTGCTGCTCGGTCGCAATGGCGGGCTTCCTTTGGAGACCTGATTGAAGAAAACGGTCCTGAAGGCACCGCTTCTCTGACTCGATTCAAAGCAAGGTTAATTAACGTTCAGAGATACATCGAGCGTATCCACGATGGAGACAGCGTCGACGGCGACGTGGAAGGCGGTGGCAATCTTGGATCAACATCCCCTCCCTTCCCCCATCCAGTACTTGAGCTGGATTACGACACCGAATCAGACCATGTCGCACAGCCTGTTCAGGTGCAGGCTAGACCTACTATAGCGCCTCGAGGCACGTCGACTTCTATTACCGCAGGCTTGGACTCAGGCAACCCAAGGGTTGTCGTGGGTCAGACCCTTGGGGCTGGACCCCGTGACCCTGAGATAAGCAAACGCTTCTCGCCGATACCGCATGCGTCACATGCACTCTCCCAGAGTCCATTCATATCGTGCCCTCCGACGCTACCAGCAACGGAACAGTCATATCAGGAAACGCCTTCGTTCTCGATGGACCGCACGACTGGACAACGCGACCGTAGTCCAAGTGCGGAGGGAGAGCGGCCTCCGAAGCGCGTCCGCAGTGGCAGCGATTCCGTCGTCGTCGATAGATTAGGCAGAACCACACCCGAGTGTACACGGCGACAAGGGCAACATCGGGACGCATCCGATGAGGACGACATACAGACGACCGATGATGACGCCACGCACCAGATGGCCCTTTTGCTCGCGCGCACCGTGGTCGGTCTGTGTCGCGACCGATATCGTCCACCGACGGTGAGACAAGGTCAACGCGGCGTCGGGATGACTGCGGCAGAACTCGGGGATGTGCTTGACGTGCGTGTTTTTCCCCCGTCTTTGATTCGTCTTTCTGTGGTCGCCTGATCGTTCGCGCCGGGGGGGATGTGATCAAGCGTTCGGTGCTGCAGCGGCGAAGATCGCGACGGTCTTGATGGCCGCCCGGGGCGAGACTATGCGGCCCCAGCGACCCGCATCGACATGACTGTAAGGGTCGGTCATGGACACTATGAAGTGCAGCAAAAACCCCTCCCTTGGCGGCTGCTTCTTCATAGCAGCGCAAGGAAATATGACTCCCATTTCCCCCCGTTGGGAAGTTGTGGGCGTCATCTTTTTTCTTCCGCCTCTGGTTCTCCCATTCAGTCGACGGTCAGACTTGAGCCGAAGACTTGTTCTGTGCGACCGTTGATTCTTTTTGATTACATTTATATTTTTACACTATGCCCCATTGTCTTCTCCTCTTTCGTCATGCTGTGGAGGGCGGCAGCGCGGAGATGAGGTGATCACCGCCACTCCTAACCCACCCATTCCTGTGTGCCCGTTGGCATACGTGTAACGGGGTTCATGAGAACGCTCATATCCATATCCTGCCGCACAAGTATCCTTTGGCGGATCCATTTCACCCCCCCTCTGATTAGTATGTCCCTCTTGTTCGCGAACCCTGTTTCCACAGTGTTATCTTCCTCGAGATTGGTGACGCTGTCTGGGGTCGTGAAGAAGATCATGTTGCATATGCGGTGCTGTGGCACTTTCGTCACCGATCAATTTAATCGACCTTTTTTTTTTTTCTTTCCCATTGTTCTCCGAATCGCGCGAGGGTGTCCCATTGTCCGCCGTATATGGGATCCAGGCCCCTGTGACTGAGCAACGGTTGATTTCTTGGCCGTTGTTCTCTGGGATCTGTTATTGTTTTCGGACGCGTTGGGCATAACGAGATATGCGGAAGGGGGGCAAGGCGTCGTGGCATGGCGTGTCCGTTTCGTCTCCCGGGTTTCGTGATGTGTGTATGCGGACGGGTAACTAACGGGAGTCCTTGTGATTGTATAGGAAACGCCCGACTGTATGGATCGTACGCGGAGTGCCCTTGTTTTAGCGATCAGTGAACGATCGGTTGTAGAGAGTTGTGCGGCATGGTGGGGTGCTATTCTAGGGTGATGAATACGTTTAGGGGATGTATGTACATAGATTTCATAGCCGTGCGGGAAGCGGATATCCGTCTATCAAAAGACGATAGGAGGGTTCCTGATTTGAAAAGCGTCGGTAAGCGGGATGACGACAAGGTCGAATGACTAGGACACGTGACCCTCGCTGTTCGAGTGAGTGACGGAGCGATGACACTTGTCGTCGCGGCGGAAAAGAATGGATCGGCGAGACGCAAAGAGGAGGGGATGCCGTAGAGCTTCATCATCGCACGTTAGCTCCGTTTCACCGATGGCATGCAAGGGTGAGATCAGGAACGGGGTGCGGAAGAGGGGGTACCTGATGTTGGGGAGAGCGCAGAGGGGACCGATAAGGATATATGGCGCTTATGGTCGTTGCAGGGATGCGGTACTGACAGCGGTGCCATCACATCGAACCAACGACTTTGCATGTCATGTACTGTATTTATCGAGCGTACACGGAGGCAGTAGTAACAGTCTATTTGAAAAAGGGCAGCGTCGGGGGAGTGGGGGGGGAGGGAAAAGACGAGCTGGGGGTGAGTGGCGTGTGGGCGAGAAGTGAACTTCAAGGTATGTCTGACGAGATTCCGCCGCCGAGAAGACAGCACTGGCTGAGATTCAAGTGGTGGAAGAGAACCTCGGATTCTTCCCACGGGATCCGTCGGTAACTGAGCGGGAGGGGGGGTGACATATTCGCTTACACTCAAGCCGGTTCCGTATCAGGCGTTCCTGTGATGGCATTACTGGCACGCTGTTGTCTGCAATATCGATGGGTGAGTCGAGCTTCGCGAAGGGTGGGTGTTAGTGCTGCGCCGTCCTGACTCGACCGCTTATTGTACCACGGTTACTAAGAGATGGGGGATGACTCGGAAAATAAATAACTAAATAAATCATAATATTACGGAATATACGTGCTCGATCGACGATAATGAAAAAGATGTGTAATTAAATAATTGAATAGCACAAGGGTCGTTCTTGATTTGGTATGGCAGAGATCTGTGATCTGGATCTTGGATGGTCTTAAAATGGCAGTCGAATATATAAGAAGGGGGGGAGGGAAACACTCGTCCATCCTACACGCCCCTCGTACCAACTTTTTTCTCGTCCAAGTCTCTCTTCCTCGTTCCCGCTCTCTCTCGTCTTCGCCATGGACGTCGACTGGTGTCTCTCCTGCGAGCGTAAACTTGTACGTCTTCACTCACGTTCTTTACCCGCGTGTCCCCCTCACCCTACTACCGTCACACAGCAGGACCTCCCCTCCGCTTCCGGTCCATACTGCTCTCCACAATGTCTCTCCTACGCTCAACCATCCACGTCCGTACACGTACATCATTCCCCACTCCCCGCACCCTGGTCTGGCGCCTATCACATCCGCGAGTGGGCTCAGGCGATTCCACCTCACATCCCTGCCGGGGCACCCGCTCAACCCTTTGCGGATCTCCCTCCTCCTTCACCCTCCTCCGAGCGTCCCCCCTCACCCCGCCCACGTTACCAGTCCACCCCAAAGCTTATCGAGCGTACAGCCGCGTCCACACCTCTCCCCACCCTTTGCGTCTCGTCCCCCGTACGACCAGCCCTCCCCGCACGAGCCCCGCCCCACTCCTATTCACGACCCAACACGTCTACCTGCATGAGCGAGGCGAGCACCTCCCTCACCTCTCTTCTCAGCGAGCCCATGGTCGCAACACCGGACGAAGATGCCTCTTTTGGCGTCAATATCGGCGCCTTCGTGCGCTCTTGGGTCAATGGCGATCGCGCAAAGGGCACAAAGGAGGACTACGTGATCGAGAAAGTGACCGATTATTTTCCCCCTGTATCGCAAGTGAAGAAGACCTCGTCTTCTGCCTCGTACTCTAAGAAACCGAAAAAGCCTCCCCCCTCCCCCGTTTCTCATCACAAACCATACGTCAAGAAAGTAGTCCCCTTCCGAGACAGAGATCACTCTGCCTCGCACACGCCCACCCCAGTCATCTTCCCCTCCTGCCGTGCAGTCGAGCTGGACTGGGTCGACGGCGAAGATGAAGACGAAGACGAGATGGTCCTCGCACCCCAGCCTGAATACCACCCCACTTATTATCAGAAACACGAGTCCGTTCGATGGACACGCCCTGTATCCCTCTCATCTTCCGTCACGAGCTCGGACTCGTCCATGCTCCTCATCGCACCCAAAGGCCGGGACGGTTGCAGAGGCCGCAGGGGTACACTGGCGATCGTGGCATGATTTCTATTTCGTATCTGTTCTTTTAAAAATTGGGACGCTTTCATTCCCAGTCGCGATGGGTTTGTACTCGCATCTTCTTCGCCTGTTGCTATCCCCCCCCCCTTTTTTTTTCCCTGTATGACGATGCTCGCATTGAGCACGCACGACAACGATCCTTCATTTCTTTCCAATTTTCTTTTTCACGTAACAACCACACTCATTTTCTGTCTTGTGTTTCTCATCTCTCGCCTCACTCACTCACTCACACACTTGTATATACATGCATATACACATAGATAGATACGTCTCGCTTTGCATGCTTCACATAGACATCCCTCATCCCTTTTTCTTTACTCGGTATTCAAACCGAGAATATGGCATTGACTTATTGTACGATAGAGCCCGCCGTGTTGCACGGATGGATGGAATATTATTCGTGTTCTTGGATTCATACGAGGATTCATTTCGAATTTGGAATGACTTGCCTATGCAACGCATACTTGACGACCGTCACGGTAACGGGGGTGCGATCGATTCATGTCCCGTTTCTCACCCCCTTTTGAGTTGTGGAGCGACACAGCACCGGAAATCTGAATGCACCCACGAAGGTCGTGTGTCGAAGAAGGGCATGCACACGGACGTAGTGTCGTTCTTCGAGCAAGCGCAGGTTTCATGCTAGTTGTCGCGGGCCCGCTGGTTATTCATGCGTGGGTTTTCCTTCGGCCGAGCAATGCCCGAATAGGCTCTAGAAGCTCGGAAAAAAAGTCCACTCAGGGACTCCCATTGTATGGGAATGCCACCATGCGTACGTGGGTAAGACGCATGCACATCCCCCCGGTCTTTGAATTGAGTTTCGCCAACACGAATTCAATGTTGGACACCCTGTGCGAGACCGAGGTGAGAGGGGGGGGAACCGAACGCTGGCGCCGCATGTGTCACTTCTAGTTGAACGCCTCGCCAAAAAGGAGCCTTTCCCATGTACTACACCCCGTGTGCGTGATGACGCGCCACACGCAGGGCGATCGTTCCGGCGGAGAAGTCTGTCGTTTGGACGTGACAAGAGGGTACAGGGATCCTATACGCCGTCTCATAGGTTGCCACACAGCACAGCACGCCCCAAAAAAAAAAAATATATTACCTCCTCGAGGAATCCGATGCGCGTTCGTGCAAGACGTGAACCGAGCACGCGTGTCCACGATGATGGGCGGCGCGTGCGTTATCGTACACCGCCCTCCGCCACCTTCAGGTCAGTATGGATACGAGCGGCGCAGTAGCATGTGGACGCACGATCCACCCCCTTGGGATGATACATCCCAACGCAGTCCGCTGTCCGAGTTCGACTCGGAAGGCGATCGTACCCGACTCGCGACATCGGTGAGCACGGACACACCCTGTTGTTTACCCACGGACACACGTTCCTGACTGACCCGGGCGTCGACGGACGCGATTCATACAAGGACGTTCCATCCCACCGGGTGGGCCACAATACCAAAGATGGGTTCGCGCGGCGACCACTGGCACTGACGCGCACGTGCGAACTGGACACGATGTGCGCGTCACGTCGACATCGCGTTCCAAGCTCGACACCGTGTCGATCCTTTGTCCGTGCGTAGAGGTTATCGATCTCGCACACTAAAACAGGTGTTCGTCATCGCCGAGCAATCTGCAATCTGCAAAGGTCCATGCAGGGTGACGACACCCGACGCTCCCACTCACACCGTGGCGCGGACGTAGAGAGGAGAGGAGAGGAGAGGGGGGGGGGGGGCAAGGCGCATCAGAGTGGTGTCGTCAGATTGGTAGCGTGCTTCCGCGGTCCGTCTATTGTTAGCCCCACTCACGTTCCACGTCCTCGTGTGCCCATTCGTCGCGCGCGAGGGCTCCAAGTATTAGTAGTGTCCGCAGTGTACGAACGTTCCGTTCGCAGTGCAGTGACACGTGTATCCCATCATCATTCTTGAGAAGAGTTCGGTTATACACTGCCTACGGTACTCGCCACCACCCCGTTGTGCGCGTCGACCGGTGATCGATCATGCACTCGATCTACTGTGATATGTGCATACTGTCCTGTGCTGCACATCCGGGTGGTGATGCATGACATCAATCTCGATCTCGACATGCTCCAACGACGGTGTACATAGTCCGTGTGTGCTGGGCAGGATGCATGATCTCTGGGCGATGTGACAGACGTGGGATCGCAGCGTACTCGTTGCAGGTAGACGTGCCTACTCGCGTACCGGCGCGTCCATTCTACCTACTCGAATGGCGACCATCGCTGGTACATCGCCTCGGTCCTGCAGGTTTCTCCCGGTGACAGATTCTCTCATTGATGGGCCACGGCCCGGATGCTTCATATATTCGCGACGATCCTCCATTTTCAGTATAAAAAAAGTATGCAGCGAGGGACGCATGGAGATATACGCCCCAAGTGGATAACAAGCTCGCGACCCTGTGCAGTCACGTGTGGCACGATTCGCGGACGTTTTGGAAGAGAACCGGGTTGCATTTATATAAGGAGGCGCTCAGCAGCGTCGCGCTCTGACACGCAGCTTGGTAAGTTGCTTCGATCGTGTACGTGTTCTTCTCGTAGGTGGTTCGACCCCCTCTAGTGCCCCCATCGAATCATAGTCGAGACCGTATCAAGGGTCTCTGGGAGTTTAGCTTTACTCACCGGGACCGACCGTTTATCTATTGATGAAGCCGTACAGCCCTACCAGGTCCCGAACAAGTGCACTGCCTATCGGCCCGGTTAGAAACGCGATTGCAATTTATTCTCCAAGAGGGTAAACCGCGTTGCAAATCGATGCCTAGTCATGCTGTCGGGGATCGCGTCATCCTAGTAGAGGCTCGGGACGAACGTCCCGCGTCACGATGAGAGTGCGGCTCGGCGTCTGTGTTATGGCGCTGCAAGCCGACACCGAAATAGGCGAGGTCTTATTGTCTTCGTCCATGACGCCCCAGGGGCATGCCAAGTATACCCCCCTCGGTGCGCCCTCGTCCGACGGGCGTGGGTCGGTTGCGACGTCGCAAGCCATTTTCGTACCGCATGGGATCCGCCCAGGAGACTAATCATGGATCACAGCACTCGGGGACACATCCACCGTTTTGTTCAACGTTTGACTTTAGGAGGTCGCTCCTTTGAAGTTTCCTTTTCCGCGCGCGGACACTCGACTTCCATAAGGACGCGCTAGACGCGCGCTGCGGGTCTGGGCGCGTTGCTTACGGACGGTGGTGGCGAGTGCCACATATGTATGACGACAAAACGTCTCGACAACCGCGGAGATAGCGAGAAAAAAAAAAAAAAAAAAAAAAGATGGCACTTACTTGCGCGTCTATTCGGTCCCGTAAGGTTCGTGTCGGCAGGCAACTGTAACTCTCTTCGCGTCCGAATTGGTCTCCTCATAGTAGGCAATGCTATCATAGGGCAGGGTCAGAAGGAATGCAACGACGCATCGGCGCGCAACCTTTTTGACTCGGATTGGCCAAGTGTACTGTAATTCGTACATCATTGAAACCCGAGTTTATCGACGATGTGACAGGGATACGGAAGAATGCGCTGGCCTTCCTGCGGGGTCGGTGATGGAGGTTTCCGCCGAGTGTCGATGAGGCAGACCTTCTTCTGTGATCACGCTATGGATTAGACTTTTGCAGAACCTCGCGCGTGACGTCCTCGCCTAGGCCAACCGTTCGGCGTGGGCCGTCCTTGGCGAACTCAAAACTTGCGGCAACACACCTTTCCGAGGCGTCGGCGACATGACTCAGTAAGTAGTGGCTCGCATGACAGAGCCATTACGCGAGAGAGGGATCGTTCGTAGAGTTCCGAATCACAGCCTTGGTGTTCGGGTCTTGATGCGCGGCGTGGGTAACGCGTGGCGTTACTCCTAAGCTGGCGGCAGGCGCGCTACGGCGCAGACCCAGTCTCATGGCGCAGACCAGGTCCCGGCGGAGGACCGGTCACGGTAAAACGTGTCACGTCGACCGACGCAGACGTTCTCGTCCGTCTTCCATGCGGTACCCTTAGTCCGCCGTCATTGGCAGTGCCCACCGCCGGAGCTTGTCCGTTGGCCCCGACCCGTTGGGGATCGCGGCGCTGCCATCAGCATCGCGCAACAATGCAAATTTACATAACCCGCCCCCCAACGTTATGGCTCCGACATGGCGGTTAGTCAGCCCGGACGTAAACCGTGATCCCTTGTCAGGGGCCATGAAAAATGGAGGCGCTGTCATGTGCCCGACCTTTCATGATCGACCTTTTTTGCGCCGACTCAGCGCCCGATGGTTGTCCAAATAAAGGAACAGATACGCATCCGCGTTACGTCCGTCACAAAACAAGTAAACGAGGTTCACTTGTGGAAAATAGCGTTCACTCTAACACAAAGTGAGGTCCGTGCCAGACTACCCGGACGTTCAGGTTCGGTAGGTTGCAAGGATGCCACACACATACAGCCTGGTCCCAGCAGGGGAGTTTTTTTTTAGCAAGATCCTCATGGGATCCGGGAAGACAGTGGGGCATCCCGGTTCGGTACGAAATACCGGATCCGTGAAGCAAGCGTCATTGTGGTTCTGGGAAAGAACACTGCGTCGGGATGGTAGAAAACACCCCGCTCTCTGAAAGCTTGGATGTCATCCGAACCACGGATGGGAAACGTGACCGCAACAAGACCCGGGCATCGGGTATGTGGGGATGCTCAGATCTGTCATGTCGTCAAAACATACAAGGTAATTTGACAGATGAAAATTTGACCGCCACCGAACAGTCATGCGTGCTGGTTGCGGATGGGGCGCATGTTCGTGTTCACAGTTCGGGGGCACTTTTGAGGGTGAAGAAAAATTCTATTGATACACTAGACCTTTTTGCGTTTGGGGTTGTCGATTCGTATCAATACGGACTGGGCGTAATCAATCCCCCCCTCCCCCAGGCACCCAAACAGATTGCAGGGGGACACGCTGGGGCGCACCAAAAGCAGTTTGGCAGCAGAGTTTACCGGTAAGGGTGACATACCCTATCACTGTAACGAAAGTAATCTGCTAACCTTAGCCAAGGACGATAGACATTTCGACCGTGTGACTAGCTAAGGGGTTATCTGAGTTATCCTGGTCAGCTGTCTGGTATGTGCTTATCGGGCAAAGTCACATCAACGCTAAAACCAGCATGTACCCACCTCCATATATGTGGTCATGAGTCATGACAGAACCTTGAAAGTACGTTCGCAATCTATTCCGCATCAGGCACTATGGGAGCAACCGAATATTTAATGTTGATGGCGGCGCTCTGCGTAAGATGGATGTGGATTGGATACAAGTGAACATTGTTGATGGGAGATGGATGAGAATCTCTTGGAAGAACCACCGTCATCGGTGACGACATTGGGGGGGCGGTTCTGCTTACAACAGCAAGTCGGGATCGCACAATGAGCCTCAACATCGTCCTATGGTATTTTTGGCGATGGCTACCCACCATGTGATATGGCCTACTTCAACCGACAGCTTGGGGCCCACGGTGGGGTTACACAGCCCTGGCAGCAGTCTACTGGGGTTTGGGGCAGCGATTGTCGCGGAGCGTACCTTCCCCCCGTCCCCCGACAGCGTCGGCCGCAAGGGTGGATTACACCATATTTCGTCGGTTTGGCGCCTGAATTGCGAAAAGGCTAAACCACGTTGTGACCTCACAGCCTTCAGGAAACCGCTCGTCTCGGCTGTTGAGGGCTGACTCCGTAGTAGACATGTCGTTGACACCTCTTGGGTAGAGTACTTGATGGACAATGCTCGGTATCGAAGATTTCCCACTCGCCAGCGTCTTCGGTCGTAATGATGGGCAGATGAGCCAAGTCGACTTCTCTGCAGCTGCGCATCTAGGGGGAGAAGGGGAGAAGATACTAAAGAGGTGATATTACAGGAAGACGTGGTCACGTACCAAATATTGATGCACTGCCAGTGGTCTGACCCGAGAGGTACCCATGTCAGGACATTCATGGGCATATCAGCGCTGACACATCAAGGGCCCAAGGTGGTGTGTACGGAATCGATGCCCTCCCCCACACATACTGCCGCATCTCCCTCAAACCTTGAGTGTGGTGGAGCGCTATCTGGAGTGTCAACCTGGTGCGCAGTTAGAGAGAGCAAACTTTATGCTTCGTGTTCGCCTAGCCTCATGGGGCCAAGGCGTATCCCCCCAAACACAATGGCGTCGTCGGATTTAGTACGACGGAAAGAGCACGACAGCCGTGAGGCTGAACCCCGCACACACGTTGCAACGTCAAGCTGACAAGTAGACACTCGACAACGACGAGGCAGACATGGAGCCAAGAAAGTTGGACGTCCTGTGGGTTTGCCACAGCCATGCAAGACGACGTGCAACTTGGGATATTTTTGATAGCATGATAAGCCTAGAACGGGCATGGATACGCCAAGATTCAGAGACGCTCGCGACATGTATAACCGAAGCCGCGATATCGCGTGGAAGGCGTCATGCGTAGTCAGCCCAAACGGACTCCGACTGGTCGATAATGACAAGGGGGGAGATGAGGGGGAGAAGGAAGAGGCCCGGTAAACCGGTTTAGTCAAAACAGCGGATTCAAATTATTCAATATTCACCTAGTAACTTGAGACTCGGTGCATTACCAACACGACGCCTCATGGCCACCAACGTTCTTCGGAAAACAGCGCGGTATCATTATGATAGCATAGGACGTGACATAATCAAGGTCTCTAAAAAAAGTTCATCCAGTATTCCCTGCCCTTCTTTGATTTCTCCTAGTCACTGATTATCTCAAGGCCTGCTTGGAAAGCGAAACATCGCCAGAACGGGAAGCGGCTCTCGACCATCGGAGCGCACGTGTGATCGTTAAGATTGCAACAACGTCTGATAGCGTTCGCAACTAGAGAAAATTCAAAATCAGACACGACTCGTACTGAATCACATTCGAATGATCCGTACCCAAAGGTGATCGTATCTGTCAGAGTCGTCATCTGCGCCTATGAGGCACATGCACCAATGATTGTGGTGGTTGGTAGCGAGGGACTGAAGGAGGACTCGAATATTGTGTGCGAGTATGGGAAGGAGTGCGGGAGGAGGTGGTGCGCGAGGAGGGATAAGGATAAGATGGATAAGGGTATGGTTGGGAAGGTACCGGAGCCTGGGCGGGGGCCCAGTGGACGTGTCGTGGAGGTGATTTGAACATCCCACGAGGTGGGGGGAACGGAGGAGCCTGATGGCTACCTGCGTGTTTCGAGGAGCGTGGAGGGGGGAAGGCTAGATCCCGCTTCTGAGGGTGGAAATGGAGGTGCAGGCAATCCAAGAGCTTCGAAGAGGCTCGTTGAGGAGGATGGGGTCGTACGGCTGCGCCGCGCATGACAGGTCCTTTGCGCGAAGGTGGGGGAAAGCCCATCACAGGGACTTTGCGAGATGGTGCGGGTGCGCGGGCGACAGGTTTGCGCGCGGGTACGAGTGGGCGAGGGACCATGGCAGGCGCGAGCTGATGATGTCCTCGTCGAACCACAGGACGGACCTGCGGCACGGGAGCGGCACGCCTCCCATGAACGCGAGCCATCATCGGGGGAGGTCGATGGACATGGTGCGCCCGGGCATCGCGTGCTGGAACAGGTTTTCTGAATCTACTGAGCAAGTCGAACGTCATGTTGAATCGCAGTTAGACTGGGGGGGAAGAACGAGGGGTGGTGGTAGACCTCGTCTTCACGCTGGACATTAAAAGCAGTTGAGCTAGAGCACGATAAGGACAGCTATGCTGTGAAAAACCCAAACATGGAGGTGCCGTTGGCAATGCTTCTACTGGGTCCTGCAACGTCACATAGAAGGACATGGACCAATCACAAGGTTGCGGCGATTATGAGCTTGCGTTCCAATTCTCGAGTTCGTTTCATCAAAGCGTTGTCCGAATCCAACTTGACACGCCGGAGATGAGCACCGGGCACGACCAAGGACAACACGAGTTGAGGTGATTACGAGACGCAACATTCCGTGCACGAAACCTCGGACAAGAGAAAATGGCAACCGGTGTGGCGCTGTCAGCTTGTTAGCAAGATAGGTACAACAGACCTTTTGGGATGTAAGTGAGGAAATACATTTCATACGCCTACCAACATCATTGACGAGAAAAACTACTTGCCCCGCTCTTCGCTGCGTGCCGCCTTTTTCCACCGCAAATTTTATACCCATACACCGTGACTTACTGGGGGGGAGGTTGAAAGCTGCAAAAAAATGTTCGTCACCGTAAAATGAAAAAAAGGTCGCGAAAATATTACCCAGGAGGGGGGCCTCCGAAACCCGGTGGAGGTTGGAAGGGTGCACCAGGTGGGAAGCCTTGAGGTCTGAAACCAGGTGGAGGACCGGGCATGCCAGGAGGAGGGAAAGGCACAGGAGGCCGGCCCATCGGTGGAACACCCACTGCAAGAGTGTCAAGTAAATGAAAACAACGCTTTCAGAGAAAAGCACGTACTTGGAGGCATCATTCCCATGCCACGACCAGCGGGCATTCCACGGCCTGGGCCGACAGGAAGCTGTAGGTTCGGTTCCATTAGATGTTCATTGTGTACGAACAAACAAAACGACAAGAACGTACAGCATTCTTTTTGTCATCATCGACGACTGGAGGGGGACCTTCGACGCTCATACTGACGACGGTTTCGCCACGTAAGATCACGAGGCCGAGAGTCCGCTTGATCTCTTGCTCTGGCGGAGTTTCGGTCTGACCAGGCTTTTTCTTCGGCCTCACACGGCGGAATTCTTCGCAATCGGCAAGCACCAAATTCATGTGCCTATCGAAAGCAAGCATTTGTCCGGTCAACGCGCGACCATCGTTGATAGTGACTTTCAGTCGCCAGTTGATGAGGCCGAGCATCTTTCCACCTTTTGACTTTGGAGGAGGCTACATTTGTTCAGAAACGGGTCAATGAGAGATACTTGCGCTGAATCTGAGAGCGATACGAACCATGATGAGCGCGATTGGGATATGGCGCGTGTACGACGAACGACGTACGGAGCAAACGAGGTCAAGATAGGTCTCATCGTACAAACATTCGCAAATACAAACAACGATCACTAACAAGCCCGATGACCGAGTTTATCGTTAGTCACTACCGCTCATCGCGTCGGTCGTATGGTCCGAACGCTGAGATACCTTAAATATGAACCGGTCGAGTACGAACAGCACATACTTACTCCATCATGCCTTTCGACACATCAATAACACGCCTCCTAGGCAGGTTGCGCCTACTCGCGTACCAAGCTCGCATCATAAGTGATTTCGTTCCCCCTAGGTATAAAGATCCCCGTCGTGGCGGCTCCGATGGCGGGAGCCAGCGGTGGCCTGTTAGCAGCTCGAGTGACTGCCGCGGGTGGCTTCGGATTCCTAGGAGCAGGTATGATTTCAGACCTTAACCAGGCGACACGACGGATCGTTGAAACCGTGGCAGGCTACAAGAGTGCGGAGAGTCTGATAGACGAACTATCCCTTGCCCGTAGATCACTCCGCTTAAACCCCTCTGACCCCCTTCCAGTTGGCGTTGGCTATTTGTGCTGGCAGTTGGAGCAGCCGACAGCCAAGCCCGACGTTTTGCTATCGGCCGCCCTCGACAACCATGTCCAGGCAATCTGGCTCGCATTTGGCAATAACATACACGATTGGATCAAATTTGTTCGCAACTATGATGCTGAGCACAAACGAGTTCGTCCGACAACTATATTTGTCCAAGTCTCCTCCGTTGAGGAAGCTCTTGTCGCCTCGGATCAATGGAAAGTAGATGTCCTTGTCGCACAAGGTCTGTCGATCCTTTTTACAGCACAAGGCGCTCGATTTTACTTTCGATGCACTCCGCAGGTAACGAGTCAGGCGGACATGGATATGGCTCCTCCCCACCCCTTTTCACCCTGGTCTCCTCTATCCTTGCCGCGTTGCCCGAAAGCAGACCACCTGTTTTGGCAGCAGGGGGCTTGGTTACCGGTAGTCAGGTCGCTTCTTTCCTAGTCCTCGGAGCTGCGGGCGCAGTGCTTGGAACACGCTTTTTGATGACTCCAGAGAGTCTGTACAGCGATGTCCAGAAGAGGGCTCTTGTCACAGCCAAATCTGATATGACAGTACGAACGATGGCATTTGACCGCGCGAGGGGCATCCTAGAGTGGCCAGAAGGCGTCGATGGGAGGGCACTTTATAATGACACCGTGAAAGACGTGGAGAGCGGGGTTGACATCGAGACCGTGAAGGAAAAATTCCAAGGGGGCGTCCGTGAAGGTAACCTCGACCGAATGCTGGTATGGTCCGGTATGGGAGTAGGACTCGTTTCGGAGATCAAGGGCGCCGAGGTTAGTTTCTGACGACTCGTCAGCTGTCTATCGGCTCATCATGATGCATCACAGGAGATTGTTGAGGAGCTTGGCGATGATATCCTACTGCGGCTCAAGGTCGCATCGGAGCTTGCACGATAAGAGTAGCAATGTTATTGAATTTCACTGATGTGGTGATAAGGCAGAATTCATTTCACGTCATCACCATGTCTCTACCGCTGGAACTTTGCGCGTTCCCACCGTATCAAGTCTTGCTCTATCAAGGGTCTGCGTTGACTACAGGATAAGAAAACATCCGTGGCGCCGGATAAAGTACGGTCATGATGCTCTTTAAATTTGGCACCTGAGCCCCTCAGCCTCCCAACGGAAATGAATGGTCCGACGCGCTCCCAGTGGCTGGTCGGTATCGGCAGCAAAAACCAAGGGTCACGTTGCCATTTTCATCTGAAGCTCTGAGGTCCACGTGAGACGCGATATCACCTCGTCGCGTCTTCATTCGGCATTTTGCGTCTTACAGCGGGGATAGCATAGTCATCGATGAACAGATTGTGTCCGTTGATTTGAAAAAGACACCGCCAGAGTCTGGCTGGCATCTGTCATACAGCGTCACCATGGAGTCTATAAGACGCTGGGTTCCGTATCAGATGGAAGAGACGTGACAGAATCGTCGGCTGAGGTGTTTGTGCACTTCGATCCAGCACCGTCTCGTGCAGGTGGCATATTCGATCATGATCGAGGATGGCTTCAGCGCCCGGGACGCATGTTTTTGGGACGTCGTGACTGAATTATTAGCTTTCTGTTCATCACGTTTGCCGTGGAGATCAAAACACATGTAGTGGCGATAGTCCCAAAGGACCGATCAAGAGGTGCTGAAAGTAATAGAAATGCGTCTGGTATGGTGACGTGTATGGCGTTCGCCCGCTGGCCTGGTGATGAGGAGATCACGAAGATCAGTGCATTGAATCGAGGACACGACCATGTACGCATGATACGAATCACCAAGAATCGAACAGAACAACAATGGTGATTCACCAGCGTGCAGAGACTAGTATACATTCTACATGGTGCATTCTATTGTGACATGGCGGGCCACAAGTTGCATGACAAAAACCATCCTCAGTGGACAATTTCTACCGTCAAGTCTCCTTGGTTTATCGAGTCACCTAATAGCCACGGTCACGCATCTGCTCCAAAGGGCACAAAATCCACGTACCTTCACTGACGACGACGCGTTTGATGTGACCGGAAACAGGTGCGGTGACCGCAGATTCCATCTGAAGAGAGTCCGATCAGATGATGAGAACAAGAATGCGCAACGACTGCTTACTTTCATGGCGCTCAGGACTAGAGGTGGGTGGTGGATGAATAATGTTAGGATGTAGCTGTGATGCGAACGAATTGATATCACTGACCGCACAAAGGATCACCCTTCTTGATCTCATGACCTTCCTTGACTCTGACCTCAACGACCACACCCGACATGGGTGCACCGACGGAGCCAGGGTCGGAGGTTGCCTTCTCCCGCGAGACAGTTTCGACGGCAGAGTTCTTGTCCTCGACGGACACTGCGCGTACCTACACCAGCGAATACATATCAGTAACATTCTCACGGAACGTCAATTGTCTATGGCGTTACCTCGCCGTTGACTTCGAACCAGACGTCACGTTGGGCACGTCCCTCAACGACGGGTCCTATTGCCATCAACCTGATAATGAGGGTCTTTCCCTTTTCGATGGAGACATGCATTTCTTCTCCGGTCATCGGACGACCCAAAAAGTACCGTGTGGGAACCACACTGCACAAACAAATCCATGTCAAGCCAGTCCCTGACTACGCAAGGTCACACACCTTAGGTCCCCGTACTTCTCCAAAAATCCTTGGTACTCTTCAAACACCTAGCGGAGTTACATAAGTAGTCCTCGCCAGGGAGCAAAGGGCGTGACAAACCTTGGGGTACATGACATAGGAGGTCACGTCTGCATCAGTGATGTGTTTTCCGAATTTGCTGCGCAGATCGGCCTTGATCTTTCTGAAGTCCAAAGGCACCAACGTAGCACCGGGGCGGCCGTCAATTCTTGGCTTGTTTCTGATGATTTTGGTACGCAATGGCTCTGGGAAGCCTCCTACGGGTTGCCCAAGGTAGCCTTGGAAGAACTCAACGACAGATGAGGGGAAGTCAAGTTGATCTGCACGAGCAAGAACGTCCTTCTTGGTGAAAGAGTTCGACGTCATCCATTGTGCAAAGTCACCAACCACCTTGGATGATGGCGTAACTTTAACAATGTTACCACACTAGAAGACGAATGAGGTTTCCAACACGACTAAAGGTATGTTCTACCTACAAGCTCGTTGGCTTGAATATACTTCTTCTTGATTTCTATGTGATAGTGCATCAGAAACAGGAATATCCAGAAAGTTCGAAATCATAACTAGCTTACCTGTCCATTGTGTTCCAAGGCCAAGTTGCGAAGCTTGGAACTACACAGCCGGTAAGCGGTACACAATGCGGAAGCCATGTCATTCATTTCTTACCATGAGATTTGTGTACTGTCCTCCTGGCATTTCATGATCGAAAACGCTAGAGTCCGATGCACGGACATTAGCCTCGAAACAGCTGTAAAGCAAGCGAACCTGACTCCAGTACGAATTTAGTGCCTGGATGTCAGCGTAGCGGATACCGGTCCCCAATTTTGTCTGCTCCAACGCCATGCAGACCGCTCCCATTGAAGGCTGTGAAGTTAACCCAGACATGCCTTGTCACATGAGTTAGCAACGACAGACTGGTGAGCGCAGATTCTGGCCTTACTATCAATGGCAACATCGACGATGTCAGCGCCGGCCGCCGCCGCCGCCATCATAGACGCCGCTGCGATTCCAGCTGTGTCATGGGAATGAACATGAATTGGAATATCAGGGTACTTCTCCCTGATGGCTCCTATAAGGCTGCCAGGGATTTCTCACTCAGTTGACGATGCATGTAATAAGCACCAAGACCACCCACATTTTCGCCGCTTCTGGTTTCAACAGACCAGCCATATCCTTCACACCCAGAATGTGAACGCCTTCTTTGACAAGTTTGTCGATGAAGTCGAGATAGTACTTGAGCGTATACTTAGTTTCCTTGGGGCTAGCGACATCACCGCTGTAGCAAACAACAGCTTCAACGACGCCTCCAGCTTTCTTGGCGGCGTCAATCCCGAGCCTCATCTAGATAAAGGTTAGCACCCATGGCATGCAGTTGATGTGTATGTTTAACTTACGTTCTCTGTCGAAATTATGCTGGATCAGTGGTCGGTCGGCTTAAACTACTGGGCACTTACCAAAGTAATTCAAAGAATCGAAGACACGGAAGATATCAAGGCCATTTTCTACAGCCTTCTTGGAGAAGTCGTAGATAGCATTGTCTCTGCGACGACATTAAAGAGGCGGTGCGAAAAGCATTAAAGAACTTACGGATAACTGGTATATCCAACACCATTGGCGCCACGCACGAGTGCTTGGAATGGAATATTGGGGACCAGCTTGCGGAGGGTCCGCTAGTGATATCTGTCAGCGAGCAAACCAGAGATTCATCGGACTTCAACGGACCAACCGCTCCCAGGGGTCCTCGTACAGGAATCGCATGGCAACATCAAACGTGGCACCACCCCACATCTCCAAACTGAAAGCGTTGGCGAGGGCATAGCTGGTCTCTCTCGCGATATTGACCATATCAATAGTTCTTAAGCGGGTAGCGAGAAGTGATTGGTGAGCGTCTCGCCATGTTGTGTCCATGATAAGAGTGCCTGGGTACTCCCGCACGGCTTTGGCAAAGGCTTCGGGACCGTGCTCGACGATAATGTTACGCCAACCCAACTGACACGGCACTGTGGTATCAATAGGCGGGCCATCTGGGTCCTCGCGATTCTCCAGCTTGGGAACAACAATCTCTTCTTTGAGTCCTGGTTCGCCGGACTGACCCTTGATAGAGCTCCCGTTGACTGCGAGATCTCCCAGATATGCGAGGAGTTTTTGAGCACGGTTTAGGCTCTGAACAAGCTTGAAGAGCTCCGGGGTATCGTCGATGAACTAAAATAACGTGAAAAATGCTGGATACCCTGGAACTCTGATACGTACCGTTGTCCAAGTCTTTCCACCGACGAAGACATCGTGTGTAAGGAGGCGGAACAAGAAGGGGATGTTGGTCTAACGTGGACATTAGCACAGTCCCCAGAACATACTCATTTTCGGCATACCTTGACACCACGGATACGGAATTCGACGAGAGCACGGAGCATTTTGCGACGAGCGACCTCGTATGTCGTACCGCTAACCGTACACTTGACGAGCAAGCTATCATAGTGCGGCTACACGAGGGCGTACACTCAGCATAGATACACCCATGAAGTGTCTGGAAGCCTACCGTAATCTGTGCGCCTGCGAAACCGGAAGATGCATCGAGACGGACACCATTGCCACCTGCACTGCGGTATACCTCGATTTTCCCGGTATCTGGCTGGAAACCAGCTGCCGCATCTTCGGTGGTGATACGACATTGGATCGCGAAGCCTCTGCGAGTGATCGCCTCCTGCGTCAAACCGAGCTGGGGAAGGGTCGCGCCTGCGGCGATCTGGATCTGGGCAGCGACGATGTCGATACCAGTGATCTCCTCTGCAACACCGCGAAGCTGCGTTAGGAGTGAGCAATCATGAACATGTTTATAAGACTCATACCGGTGATGGTGTGCTCGACTTGGATACGGGGATTGATCTCGATAAAATAATGCCTCCCCGACTGGTCGACCAAGAACTCGGCAGTTCCAGCGTTCCTGTACCCCACACTTCTGGCAAGCTTGATAGCATCAGCTAAGATAGCTTGGCGGACCTCGTCAGGGAGATGTGTAGCAGGCGCAACCTCGACGACCTTTTGGTGACGCCTTTGCACAGAACAGTCACGTTCAAAAAGGTGAATGGTGTTACCAACCGCGTCGGCCAGAATTTGGACCTCGATGTGCCTAGGGCGTTCCAAAAAGCGTTCTATGAAGACGGTACCATCCCCAAAGGCGGACTTGGCCTCGGAGACAGCGCGTTCAAACGCATTCTGGAAATCGGATTGTTCGCGTACAACACGCATGCCACGACCACCTCCGCCCATAGCGGCCTTGATGATAACTACGAAGGAGTTATCAACCAACCGTATGGAAGAACATGTGTGCGAATTGGATTCTACCTGGGAAGCCATATTCCTTGATGAACGCGTCTCCATCGACATACGACGCAACCGGTCCTGGTGTGCCAGGAACAACCGGAACACCGACCTTCATAGCTGAAAGATATCGCATCAGCCTCTGACATGCGTGCTACTTATCGGCGCATATACCCAATGTACGAGCCTTGGTCTTGTCCCCAAGGCCATCAATGACTTCAGGGGTGGGCCCAACGAACGCGATCCCAGCCTGATCTACCTTGCGTGCGAATTCGGCGTTTTCGGACAAGAAACCATAACTACGAAGACATTCAATACAGACACCACATGAGAGAAAGGTTGCAAATACCCAGGATGGATCATATCGACCCCATGTTCGAGAGCGATTCTGATGATATCGTCCTGGGCGAGATATGCACCGACGGGAGTCAGACCCTTGCCAACTTGATACGCTTCATCGGCCTATCTAGCATGTTAGACAGGCTGCATACACTACGACTGGAATCGTGCACCACACCTTTTGGCGGTGTGCAGAAAGCCGATCCTCGAACGAGTAGATCGCGACGGTGTGCATGGCCAGTTCATGGGCTGTTCGGAACACTCTGATAGCGATTTCCTGGTGGACATCGTCACATCAAGGAGATCATCCAACGAAGAGTGCAAGAGAACATACACCGCGGTTTGCTACGAGGATCTTGGTGAGAGGCCCGCTGTGTCCTGCGGCTTTCCTGCGCATGGTCTGGATGTTGTGCACGGGAGTGCTGGGTGCACTGGGCGACCCGATGAAGGTGTGGGCCAGCCTCGGAGGATGGAGGACCTGTGAGTGTTGAGCCATGATGATGGGAGGGAGTCAAGGTCGACAAAGGCCCGTAGATGGATTTAAGGAAATCGGTACGGATAAACGCCTCAAGATAATAGCAACTCCAAGAACGGAAATTCGCAGTAAAACGTGTTGATGTGGAGCCCCCACGTCGGACAAGTCAACGCCGCCATCGGCCGTCCGTCACGTACCTCAAGCTTGTCTAACTGGCTATATGCGGCATTAAGGCGGGGGTACTCCGCTCCATCTCCACCCCCAACCTCTAACCCCATCTTGACGTGCCCGAAATCACATCGGCTGCGTGGCCTAGCTCAGAAACACAGTGAGATTATGCAGTTGTGACTACACCACGGGAATACCATAGCGTCAGTTCCTATTAGAAAGTGGTAGAATACTCTGTCCCTTGCTCTCCATCTTCTTCTGGTTGTTCTTTGCGATCGCATACATGACTCCCGAAAAGAATCCAACTCCGATCGCAGAGACCGATCCAATCGTGATCGTATCGCCAAAGAACAACATCCCTGATGCAGCCACAGGGAGCTTGTTCAGCGCACCAACCATACTGCGACTTAGCATTAGTCACCAGGCACCTTCTGAGCGACACAAGGCACGGACCTGTATGTCGTGCTGCTCGTCGTCCGAACGCACCAAGCAGTGGTGTACGATATGCCGACTGCCGCCGCGCCAGAGAACGCGATAGCAAATAGCAACACATTTCGCGTTTCTTCCGGGCTTGATGAGAATTGTGTGAGTCATGACTCGAGATGGCGAGATGTGCTTACAAGTTACGTGAGAGATTCTCCGTTCCCCAGTCTTCCAGAATGATAGAAAACACGCTCAGTATAGGGATCGACAGCAGATTGTTGTAAAACATCGAATCCCAGTCAGAGAACCCTGTGACTTTGATACGTTTCCGCATCAGCAACACCTGTCAGAGTTGTCATTAGCCTTTCTTCAAGACAAAGCCGAAAAAGGAACTCACATAACCAGCGCTTGCTAGGCAGTTGAGCAGCATCCAAAAGTACCCTATGTGCAACCTCTTTATCATGTCGGAGACGAGCTCCAGGCCTATGCCCATAGCTGCACTCGCTGGTGGAATCTCGCCAGCCGCATCTGCTACGCTGCTCACATCTGTCCAAGCTGCGAGCATCGAAGAAAGTACCTGATGATTGATAAGCGAAAGCGAGTCCACTGGGTACCATTACAACACGACACTCACCATCAATAAGAACGAAATCATCGTGAGTCCAGTAACCCGTCCATTAAACCATATAACCTCTCCGTATGCCTGAAAGAGAACGGTGAGGAACGCCACACGAGGCACGGAGTGACACATACTATAAGGATAATGGTCAGGTTCTTGAAGATCGTGTAGAGTGGTATAGCGAGGTATTGCTTCGGACAGACGATTCAGCAGCGAATATCGACAAACGACGTGTCAGATACTTACGAGACTCTTGGATCCAGTGTATATAACAATGACCAGCAAGGTGCTGACGGGAAGCCATGCGTTTGCATCCTGTAAGCTGAAATCGCGAAACGAAACGATGCCCAGCTTCTTGATGGTAACCACACATGCGATGCAAACGATACTTTGCAAAGAGAGCAAAAGGAAGGTCATATTGAACTGACGTCCTGATACGACGAACTACGTTATGGTGAATCATCTGACATGGGATGTATGCGGGTAGTATACCTTGTTCACGACGGTCATGAGGATCGAGGCAATACAATATGAGATAATGGACAGCCCTGAATGCCGACTCAATGATGCTGGCTAGGATGTCAGTGGCAACGACTCACCGGCGGAGGAGAAAACATTATGGTTCTTTTGGCCATCTGTGCCAGTAGCAATATTTCTCTTCAATTCCGCTACATCCTCCTCCGCCGCACCCTTTGGTGTAGCCATAGGTTACCGTAATACCGTCGAGCTTGATTCAGAAGTTACCGAACGAAGGGATGCCTGCAGGTCGTGTGCGCCTCAGGCTGAGCAACGTGTGGTTTGAGTGAGCTGTACTTACGAGCACCGAATTATTTACGTGACACCACTTGGCTTCCGAAAAGGGAAAGTCCGTTCATCGCCTTGTCCATTCGTCCGAGCCTCGTGCAGCTGTGATGTGCTCATCATACTATTAGGAGCCATTGTGGGAGATTAAATTACTGAATATCCAGTTATCCAAGCAGTTCAGGCACTACCAAAGTCCATGCATACTATACTATCACATCTACCCTGCAGAAGTTTCCTCGAGCTGTATCGTGACCTCTTCCAGTCCCGGTATTCTGCTCTTCAGAAGAGCGTCCACGCGTTCCAGCACGCGGTCGATACTCGACTGCTTGTTGCTCGACATGTCGGATGGATGCATTTGAGAGACAGAAAACGAAAGTTGGACATGGATAGAACCAATGATGCTTGAAGAATCTTTGGGCCAAAATCGCGGGCAGGAATACGATGCGACGCCTTCCACGTGCTCGAGCTGTGAGCAGCAAAACGCGTCAGGTCTCGTTATTTGTCTTGCAATGTATTTGGATCACGTACCTCCTTCAAAGCCATTTCAAGCTTACTTTCGTTATCTCCCAAATCCAAACTGAGCACCCGCCCGGTATCAATAACGAGGGGGACTACACTTGCAATAATGAGCACAGCAATAAAAAGGGAGGCGATGGGATCAAAGCCTGTCCACCCGTAGTACTGGATAAGAAGTGTCGAAACAATCACTCCCACTGAACCAAGGGTATCCTAATATCGTTGAGACTCATGTTGGCAAAAACGAGATGATACATACCGCCATGACGTGCAGGAATACCCCGCGCATGTTGTGACTGTGGCCATGGTGATCGTGGTCATGACCATGAGAGTGGGCGGGGTGTCCATGTCCAACATCATGGTGGTGCACGGGATGGTGGTCATGTTTGAATTTGCTCGGATAACTAGGGGAGATGGGCGAATCCACAGGAGATGACTGCGGAAATGGAACTTGAGCTGTGGGTGGTGGTTGGTTGGTTTGGTTGTTTTCAACTGTAATGTGCAGTGATGGGCCACGAGAATGGGGTTTTCGTTCCCTGATTGTGGATGACTTCGGGCCATTGTGGGTTTGCTCTTCATAAGCAGGTGGAGAGCGGGAATCAAAATGTGACTTGTTGGGATGCTCATGCTCATGCGAGTGGGTATGCGGAGGCTCACTCTCTTGTCGCTCATGATGGTAATGGGACTGTGAGTGGGGATCCTGCTGCGAAGGTACCACAGTGGCATGGCTGTGGCTGCGATGAGCACTATTGTGCTTACGGTGATCGTAGGAGTCGAGGGTATGCGTATCTGTGTTGTGGTGCATATGATGACTGGCATGGTCAATGTGAGGTAAACTACTCGTCGTAGTCTTCCCATCATTGTGTGAGTGATGAACATGGTCATCGTGTGTATGCTGGTGGCTAGTATGAGAGGACTTGTCGTGGACGTGCCCATGTCCATCTCCGCATCCATGGTCATGACTGTGACCCTACATCGATCGTTGATTCATAAGACATCAATACCCAGTGATTCAATGCACCTACATGGTGATGATGGTGATGATGTCCTCCCATTGCGAACATGCCAAACAAGTTAACGCCAAGCCCAAGAGAGCTGATCAACAGGAGTTGGCTCGTAGACATTTCCGGGGGATCTAAGCTAGTAGGTGGGATGACCTCAAGTTAACAACACGACACCAAACACATGACAGACTTACAGTCGCTGAACCGCTTCAAACACAATGAAGATCGATATCAGGATAAGGAATATTCCATTTGCAAAACCGGATAGTGTTTCGACTCGGCCGTACCTAGGACAAACCTCAGAATATTCTCTCCACATTGGAATGGTAGGAGAACTTGCCCAAAAGTGAACCGCTCATTTGGAGGCCACTTAGCCATGACTGAAGCGAGTAATCCGACGCCGATAGCCAGACAATCAAATGCCATATGAATCGCTTGGTGTCCGCAAACCCTCGGTGAATGCAGTGAGACAAATCTATGTGGAATCACCCACCATCAGAGATGAGTCCCAGGCTATTCGTCCAAACGCCGTAAAGCATTTGTATGAGCATATAACATAAATTTAGTGCCAGGAAATAAAAAATCTTTCTGGACTCGTTGTCTGAAAGGATAGAATTCAGGTAGAAGCGAGCGAGTTTTGATATCGGTGTTCGTGGAGAAAACGACGGCGTCTGATCTTCTGTCGGATACTTTGCTGTGTTTATCTCAATGAGTAGGCATTCTCCGGTCTGCAATGCATCGTACCATAGTAAAGCATAATGCCTAGCACGAACTCGATCCAATGTGGGTTCTGGGAGAATCCAAGACGTCCCAAGACAATAGCAACCAGGAAAGCTGAAGGATAGGAAAGTAGAGACACCTGGACAGCTTGCTGAGAATTGTGCTGGTTCGTTTCCGTGTCTGGCGCCAAGAATACAGTATTAAAAGTGAGTAAAGGAAGGACGGCCAACGATAGCAGAGGGACGGCAGGCGACGAGGGAGAATCGAGCTGTTAAAGTCAGATGACGAACTACCCATATAATAGAGGCACTTACAAGTGCGTGCTTGAAGGCATAGAGGGGAAGGCCAAGCACTGCAGCGCCAAATGTACTTGCAGCAGTGGCCATGGTAGGAGTGATTGTAGGTGACAAGACACCTCGAAGATGTTCCAAAGCATACGTAGCTAAGCCATGAAGTATGATACAAGCATAGCCGGGGAGAATGTTAGTGGTAGTTTTGCGGGACAGGATGATGTCAGCGAAAAAGGAGAGGATGAAGGAGGACACCACAATGAGGGGACGTGATATCTAGCAATAAGATTTGAGTAGCGATCCAGCCGAGGTAGGGAGAAGTTACCATCGAGTCCACCCAAGAAGAGGAAAAATGGGCAAACAGGATGACACTATCGGGAAGGGGTGAATGCTTGTCGTGTGAAGACGAAGTGATGAACATACCGGAGTGAGGGCAATCGGTAGAGAGCAGTGTATAGCGCTGCCTGCTGTAGAAAGAGCAAGAGCGAGGATACGCCTAATGCTGTCCACTGTGGCATTCCTGAGACGATATGACAGATAAGAATGGTCATCGAGTACCTCGATATGCGTCCGTTTCGAAAACTCCAACGTTAAACCTTCCCAGACCAGCACACCCAAGGCTCCAAAGGCGAGGACTCTTATGACCACCCAGAATACACCGACATCGTAGGAGAGTAGCGACTCCTTTGCTGCAAAGAGTGCGAGAACGAAGAGGATGTTCGAGAGGAGTATCTTTGGGAATGCTCTGGTGCCAAGTCTGGTTGATTCGAGTTAACTAGTCGCGGTGGTAGACGGCGAGACGACGTACGAAGCGGAAAGAACCTTGGCTGGCTGCAAGCTGATCTTTCTACGCGTCCGTGCATCCGGGGCCGCAGACATCCCGGCGAGCGATTCAGAAACCGAGACCATCGGCGGCACGCCAACTTGGCAGCAACGTACAGAATCCTAAATAGGAAATCGTTTCCCATAGGCACGGTCATAAAACTGCACTCGTTGCTTGTTTCTCTCCAACAATCCCAACAATCAGGTGAGTATCAGTTGAGCATTTTTCTTGATGCGATGAACAATTAGATGACGAGTCTGACACGCTCTGCGCGAGGTTTCCTCCCGCTGACCGCCGTGACGAGTCCTTTTTATTTTTACCATTCATGCATATCTGATCCTCATTTGAAAATTTCACATCTCATCGCTCACCCCTTCTTCGCTGACCTCTTTCTCAACAGTATGCCCATTTCCACCGAGGATGATTGGTCCGATTCCGATGAGGACATCGTAGCGGGCATGGAGACGGATGTCCTGCTTGGTGTTCCCGACGGGAGCGTAGAGACCGATGCTGACATCAAAGATGCTGCAGTCTCTCGCATCGGTGGTCTTCCTGTACGAGCTCTGTCTCTTGTTCAATATACGAACAACGTGTCAATGCAAATCAATTTGTATTCCCCTTTTCAAGGTTTTCTTGCCTTCATACGAACCCCCCTTTTCCTCTTCCCAATGCAAGGTCTGCTCGAATCCTATGGAGCTCCTCCTGCAGGTGTGGTGTCCGTTCGAGAACAGTCCCATGGACCGTGCCTTGTATGTCTGGGGTTGCGCTCGTTCCACTTGTCAAAGACAGGCTGGAAGGTATGCATGATTTGGTTCGAGTAGGTCATGCATCTCAAACACGAACAGCATACGGGCGTGGCGTGGTTTGAGGTATAATGCTGCTTATGCAGCCAAACTGAAGAAAAAGAAAGCATCGAATACTGGACAGCAAAACCCCATCAACTCCCCACCCCAAAACCTAGCACCATCAGCTAATCCATTTTCTGTAAGTGATTTCACTGACATTCATCCCTGATTTATCAACTGAGCGGTCACTCAGATGAAAACCACTGCGGAACCAATAGCTCTGGGGCTAGGCGACCAAATTTTCGGCAACCCTCCGATCGATATATCTAATCAGCACGAGCAGGACAATTGCAATGATGCAGAAAGCAACGGTTCTTCGTCGCCTGAGGACTCACTCATCACAGCTATGACGGCGACGAGAGTGGCAGACTCGTTCTGGGCGGCAGCACCGTCCTACCCGGCTATGTACTTGTCGACACTATCCGAGTACATTCCACATCCTCCCAAGGGAAAAGTACCGGCAAGTGCCAAAATAGATGATATTGTCGAGGCGGATGGCGAAGCCGGAAAGGACGCGACTTGGGCGCTGGAAACGTACGAAAACTCGTTGAAGATAGACAACGTGTTCGATCGATTTACCAAGCGCGTTGGATTTACGGGAGAGCAATGTCTTCGGTGGGTCACCAATATTGTGGATGATGTCTGGACTGGACCGAGAATCTGTGTCTTGCAGCTACGAACTTGGAGGCACCCCTCTACCATTTGCATCGGATAAGGTTTTCGAACAACTATTTCCTGCGGCTACACAGGCACCGCTTCCCGTCACGAAAGGCGACTTCAAGGTCGTTCAGCCAGCGAAGCGCTCCTATAGCATGGCCTCGATCTCCCCGTGTCCCTGTTGCAAATCGAGCCGGGAGTTCGAATGTCAGCTGATGCCTAATTTGATCAATGTCCTGAGAGACTCGGTCGATGACAAGCATCTGGATGTGCAGACACTGACGGACGAGCAAAGGATCAAAACAGTGCAGGATGTACTCAAACGCAGCAAGGAAGTAGGGAGTCGAGGAATGGAATGGGGTACCTGTTTGGTGTTTTCGTGTGGGAAGGACTGCTGCCTGGACGACGGTGGACAGGATGACAAGGAGTGTTGGCGAGAAGAATATGTGCTTGTACAGTGGGACGAGTGATGAGTAGGGACGTGCTCGTCGTTGTCGACGGCGTTGAAAATGACGTTATTTGTATGCTCGCGGTCACTACGGTGCTGGCGCTCAACGTCCCATGCACAGTCTCAGATCGCCGTACCATCTCCCACTGTCACCAAACGATGCCCCAGACGCTAACGCTACCCTCTGCGCTCTCATTGCCCAGCATAGATGGCACCAACGACACCGCAGCTGAGCACGGCTTGGGCTCTGCGGGCCAAGTTCAAAGGTTCCCCCACACGCGTGCGCAGCTCTCCTCTATAATTCGGCAGCACAGATCACCGCTCGAGGGGTACGATGCTGACGACGCTGACGACCCAAACCGCGTCAATACCGCCCTCGTGAACAGGGTCGCCACGCTCCTCGCTGACGAACAAGAGGACGTTCTCAAAAACCTGCTCAAATCCGAGTGCGGGGTCGATGACGATATGGTGAGTGCCTCGTCTCCAACCTATCTAGTCCTATTTCAATTAACTCCATCGCAGCTCGAACAGCACGTTCTCGACCTCATGCACAGGCATCGCGACGACGTGGCAGGCGTTCCGTTCCTGTTCCTCACACCAACCCGACGCCCTTCACGACCATCTTCTAGAGCATCGTCTCACTCCGTACGGCCTGGCAACAGACCTGATACCCCTTCTTCAGTTCCAAATTCCCCATTTTCCATTGGTTTCCGTAGACCACACACCCCTGTTTCATCCCCGCTTGTCGGCTGTAATGCATCATCCTACGTCCCCATCGCTCGCAGCGTCTCACCCATGAACTCACCCGTGCTCGCCCACTCCCAAGCCACCCAGGCCCACGCTCAGTTTACTGCCAGCCTTCCTGCTTCCCCCATTTCCTCTCCGAGGATGCTCAGTGCCAAGGCTACAGAATTCAAACCCATTCCCCGGCCACTGTCGGCCGCCTCTTCCAATCCTACTACCTTGTCTGGCTATGGCAGAACCGAGACGCCATCGCCTGATCTGTGGTCTCACAGTCCACTTAGAGCCACGTCCAACCTCGCCATAGCTGCCCCGCTTCTCCCAGATCAGAATATTCCATCCCGGGCTGTTACACCGAGCCAACTCCGCTCCTCCACCAGAGCCGGCGAGGAAGACGAAGAAGATGACCCCTTTGACCCTTTCGCACCAAAGACAACACCCCATTCGTTCCACCCCATCACAGTCACCGACTTTGACCAATGGTCTGACTCGGCCCTCTCGAGCCACTCTCCCGACGACCTTCGCGCTGGATATTACTCCACCGGATACGAATATGACTCTCAATACGATACACCAGACGAAGACCCGGATACGACCGGTTACCTCACAGATGGCATGACCCCCCTTGACGTGTTGAGTTCCGTCTTTGGTTCAACTCTCGCTCCTTCTGAGCTCGAGGAAGCACTCTCTCAAAATGGATATGATTTCGAGAAAGCCATGGCTTGGCTCATCGATCGTGCGCTACCATCTCCTCCTCAGCATGGACAGACAAGAATGCAATCGATGGGTGGTCGCGTCACACTGGTCACAAGGGAAGGTCCTGGAACCATGCTGCGTGGCGGTCGATCTGGCTATACGCCGGTGGCAAGGCAGGCTGGAAGAGGCACCCCTGCACGCCCTGTGCCAGGTGGGAATCGGGTGTGCCGATACTACCTTGCCGGAGAATGTTTGCGAGCGGATTGTCGATTCAGGTACAATGCATTTACACGCTCCGTAACTGATCTGATCGTGTGTTCGTAGCCATGATCTCGAGCGCGCCTTGTGCCGATTTTGGCTGCGTGGGACGTGCGCAAAACAAGATCAATGTGAATTCTTGCACCACCTGCCCAAAGATGTCGACGTCACGACCGTCACGAATGCACTTGCCCGCACGAACTTGCATCACAACACTGGAAACTCCAGCGGAACCTCGAGCCCACCTCCAGATGAGTTCCCTGCACTTGGCTTTGATGGGAGGAACAAAAGAGCGCACGGAAATTGGCAACATGATCCTGGCCGTACAAGGTTCGCTGCTGCAGTGAAACGACCTGTACCGGCGCCTGTACCCACCGACCGAGCCATGGCGGCTCGGCATGAACCACTTTCCGGCACCAGTTCCGCTGACAATCTACAAGTGCGAACGACGATCGTCGCACCGAAGCCCTCTCCGCGTATCAAGTTGCGTCCTCCAGCGCTGCTACCGACCCTGCCAACCGGAGAGTCGGTGAATAGCCTGTACATGTCGTATCGTTCTCGTGCGCTGCAGCTGGGTGCTGCCCGGAACGCCTGTCTCTCGCGAGCTGCTGATGCATGGAGACGAGGAGATGGTGCTGCGGCCAAGCGATTCAGTCGTGAAGGGCATGATCTTAATGCGAAGATGAACAATGAGATGGCGGAGGCCGCTGGAAGGCTGGTCAGGGAACGCGTCAAGTTCGCTGAACAGGTGGTGAAGAACCGGGACTTGAACTGGTCGGACGATTTGGGAGATCGGAGCGCACGAGGACGTGCGTGTGGTGGCGGCTTGGGAATATGTTTGGGTATTGCGAGCAAGGACGTTGGTGGTGAATTGTCTTCGGAGGAAAGGACGGAAGTCATGCTGGATCTACACGGACTACATGCTAATGAAGCGACAGAAGTGCTAGAGGAATTCGTGCTTGCGGTGAGTGTTTGCGCACGCTAGGCTGTGTCTCAGAGATGAGCTAATTGCTTCGGAAGCTGGAACGGGAACACTTTTTGGGTCTTGGTCGGTGTTCTTGTTGTGCGCTGTGCTTTCTGTTCTGACCTTCGGTTTAGCGTACGCCATCGTTGGAGAAGAAAAGCACACGGGAACTCAGGACCCAGGGAGGGGTGCTTCGCGTGCTCGTCTGGCTGCAGGTGTGAGAGAATGGTTACACCGGTGGGGGTATCCATGGAGTGAGCGTGATGGGATCATCTGTGTTGATCCGTTGACACACACATGACTGGGACAAGCAAAAGATGTAGAGTCAAACGGTGTTAAGCTAGGCAGCCGTAACTGATGTATGATACTCAGCCGAGCTCAGTTGATGGTGGCGGTCACGTGCAAGGACGGGCAGAACAGGGGACGCGACGTGGCTGGACTTCATGTCATACCACAACCATGTCTGAGAGGCCCTCCTCCATCGACCTCACCCTCGAGCTCGAGCGTCAGCTCGAAAACGAACTCAATTCCCCTTCGCGGCCACAGTCTCTCGACCACCATGTCCTCGCCCACATCATTACCGACCTTAGGTCCTCTGTAGCGGAGACCACTCGTCATCGAGACGAGCTTGCCAAATCAGTGGCCGAGATCCAAACCAGAGAAAAGGATCTTATAGACACCCTGGCCCACATGACCGACAAGTGCTCCAAACTGCAGGAGGAGCTCGACGTCGCAAAGAGCAAAGCACAGGACAGTGAAAACTCCATCTCCCTCTTGCGGACAAAGGTCGAGGAGAGCAGGTACGTCACTCCCTGCCTGTGCTCTGATCAGCTGTCGACGTCGCGCCCAGGCGGGGACTCATGCGCCTCCAGTCCGAGAGCCGACGACAAAGCCAAGCGCTATCGGGAGTGGATCTCTCCCGAGCTAACCTCGCGCCCTTGACCGGTCCTTTGTCGTCAAAGCGGTCGTCGTTCGCGCCGCTTACTGGATCAAGCGCTGTCCGGATCAATGCGCATCGGCGCATTTCGTCTGTTTCAGACTCAGGTTTCGCAAAGTTCGACGGTGGCTCACCGCAAAACAGTCCTGGTCCTAGCAACTTCACCTTTCCTGAAAATGCGATGCTAGCAAACAAGTTAGCATCACTGCCCAGGTCGTCTTATGGGCGCGCATCGCCTCCCTCCGTCTTCCACCTGGATGAGTCAGCCGAGGTCGAGATGCTCCGCAAGGAGCTCATTGCTATGCGGACGGAGTTGGACGATGCAAAGCACGAGTTGAACGAGGCGAACGAGGCAAGAGAGGCGTCGGAACTTTGCGTCAAAGCTCTTCGCGCGTTCATAGAGGATAACAACGTCGGTGCTCCAATTCCGAACGTAGGTGGATCTTCAGCGATTCCACCATCTTCCCAGGCCGAATCCAAGAAGAACGTTCAAGCCACAGGGGGCTGGGGCTTCAAGCTCTGGGGAACCCAGCCATTAGCTAAGAATCCTCCCGGAGCAACACCCATACCCAGTATACCACCTACCAGCATCCCTGATGTCGTGTCATCACCACCCCCTCAACCACTTTCAAGGAAGATCGGGGGATTCTTTGGGGCTAGAAGTGCGAGCATCTCTTCCACCACACCCGTCAAATCGCCGCGCGCCGAACAAGAACCCATGTATAATGGATTGTCAGATACGTCATCTATTGAAGAATCTCTTGCCGAGCCTGTGAGCCCTGCAAGTGAGCTTCCCCGGCCAAGTGTGGTGGTTAGAGACACGACGAGTGTCATTTCAGCCTCTTCTGCGAGGGATCTTGGCGCGAGTCCAGAGCGGAAGATAGATGGACTTCCCCCTCTGTCTGGAGCAGAAGGTGTCTTTATCCCCGTTGCCATATGAGTGGCAGGACTTCTAATTCCCTCTCTCACACTTCCTGGTATATGAGTCTGAGACCAGACGTATTTGGATACTATAGCTACCCGCTCGAGAGACGCATCTTTTCTTGGGTTACACGTAGTATACGCACGGTTATTATGATGAACTGGATATGTATGTAGTGTACCGTTTCTACTATTTTACTCTTAGAAGCTCGCCATTTCCGTCGATCCCGTTATATGCCCTTTTTCCCGATCAACGAACACACCCCTGTTGGTCTGGACAACTTGCCCCGTCGATGGTCACCAGACCAACGCGCGTGGGTATCCGTCTCACGAAGGGCGAATTGTACGTAGTACTTCAACGATTTGCTGCCAGGATCGCAACGCTTACGAATTGTGGGGCACTTCGTACCGACTTTGTTTTAACAGCGACTCGGGAACAACTCTGAACGACCAACTCGATGTGTGCTCGGCCCTCTGCCCCTCTCCACATCGCAGAGGCTTGTCCATCGCACCGACCAACTGACCCGCTTCGATGGAGGCTTGACTAGACTGCGTACGTTATTGACAATGATCCCTCAGGTCTCGACCCCAAGGCTCGACTCGGTGGTCAACCTCATGATCACCCAGTGGCGTTCGTTCACGACAGAACATCCTCTTTACGCAGGGCAATCCCACACATCGCTATATATAAATACCGCAATGCAGTACGAGGCTCGTGGAAAGCGTCGCCATTTCGTCCTCCGCGACAATGTTGTAAGCTTGCCCTCCCCTATCGGGTTCCATTGTCACTAACAATGCAAGACATCAGGACGATCGTGTATCCCAGTGTTGTGGCTACAACAAGGGGCGTCACGGGATGGACTTATAATAAGTACATCAGGTCATGCGAGCGACAGTGAGTCGGCGAATCTTTGTCCAACACACTTTGGTCGACACGCAGTGCAGGATGACCACATCGCCAAACACCGTAATGAAGGACGAGATCAATTGATGCGATCATTATGAGCGGGCCCGTCGCCAAGCGCTGCACAAGAGGCGCAGGCATACAAGGGGGAGTAAGTGATCGACGCCCTGAATGTAGGTCCATTGGCCCTCTCGCCTATACACATGGCTAGGTGATTACGCAATGTATCTCCAATTAATGAGGCCATCCTGGATGTAACTAGCTTCTCTCCGACAGCTCGCCGATAAAGCCATGGCATCACAGACGTCCCATACATGCAGTTAACTGACCGGTGCGCGTGTTTTCTTGCCTCGATGACCCTTACAAGGGGCTTCATCGTTCCAACTGTCGTCTGCTTTCATCTAGTTTCGATCTCATCGTGCCATATCTCCGCCGAAGAAGTGGATCTCCGAGTTCAACGCTGCTGGTGTGTCCAACTACGTGTGCATGTGAAGACTGGGGTTCTCGAGTCCAACGAACGTCGGTTATGCTAACCGTGGACGATTCTGGACGGTATCCACTGGTCAAGTCACAGTTGCCTTGTATGTTTCTGTGACTCTCCAAGGCTGACAGGTTTGACATGTCAAGTCTCTAGCGGCGTCGCCGCCGCAAAACGTGGTCTTGAGACATTTCGGTGTAACCACGCCGTATGTTTTAATTTGTGTGGCGTTGTGCTCTCTTCGATGCCGGGGGTAGTCGTCTCTGCGGTGGCGGCGGGTGCGAAGAAGCAGCGAGCGATTGGTGGCGGCGGAGCGAGGTGTTGTGGGTATGAGTATTTCCACTTTGTTCACGTACTGCAACGCTGGTTTGCAGGAGGACGGGCGAGAGGGGACCGTGTGTCATCCTGACGCGCGTGCCCGGAATGCAGATCGGGTTTCAGGATCAAGGCCAGAAGGTCCCGACATGCGTTCTTGTAATGTCGGTTAGGATGGCCGTCCTGGAATTTCGACCGCTTTAGCTGAATGACACGTTAGATGCGATCGCAGCTGGTGGAGCGGAGCAGTATGTAACCGCCGGCATGTCAGTTTCCATAAAGAATGCGTGGAGTGGTAGCGAACAATGTTGAGAGTCCATGGGACATATTGGATCACAGAAGCGGTCTTGCCTAGGCGGACACGCTTCCGTTGCACCACCAGACTGATTCACGATCATTGATGAGAACGAGAGTGGGTACTCGAGAAGGGAGAGGGTGACTGATACATTTCTGCTTACGGGCCATCTTCCGGTGCCTCCAGGAACGATGTCGGACATGAGATCCTCGGATTGAAACACGACTACCGTAACTCTGTGTACGTTTCAGCACAAGGCATGTTTCGGTCCATATCCTCGTCACACGGTAATAGGACATTGTCGAGTGGACGTGTATGGAGGATCGTAAGCAGAAAAGTGCAGGTATCGTGACTGACTGCAGGCTGTTGCGGATGTCTTGAAGGTGCATTGTCTTAATTTCGCGGAGATAGGGGGGGGTCTTGTTGGTTCACGGGAGGTCACTTTGCCGGAGGTTCAGGACACCGAGGGGGAATCTCGGCGCGTGGCACAACACGAGGACGAGCGGCGGTCTGGGAGATACCGGACACCTCCAAATCTATCAACTCCGCTTTCACTCCGCGAACATTAGCAATAAATCCGAATTTGCTAATATACAGCCGGATTAACCAAGAATGGAAGTTATCTCTTTGATAGATGTGGATATTTCAAGAGGACCCGTGGAAACGCGCAATTTCCTCCGGAACCTCCATCGAGCCGCGCCTCCTCTTCCACTCTTCCTCTCTCCATCCCTTGCTATGGAGCCAAATCTCTTTGCTGACCCTTCAAAGAAACGCAGAAAAGGCGCAACACGTCTCTCGTGCGCAGAATGCAGACGGTCAGTCGAACGCATCCACCACCATCACCCTCTCATCCTCTTTTCTCCAGCCTCAAGTTACGCTGCGACAGGAATATTCCCTGTGGCTCGTGCGTAAAGCGCGGTTGCGGTGCGATCTGTCCGGATGGTACGTCATCTTCCTCTTACTTCCCCGCCTTCCTCGACGTAATCGCTCCCGCACGCTAGGCTCTTTGACGACTGGTCAAGGTAATCGGTAGGTGGCCGTCGTGCTCGCGCCATCCATCTTCCCTCAAGAATCCCAGATTCGTACTCGCTTCAACACAAGAACTCCACGAAAAAATATCCGTCCTGTGCAGTCGCGTTCGCGAGCTCGAGGACTCCCTGCGACAGTCACACTCCCTCGTCTCACCCGATAGGCACCCCCTGCTCGCAGAGGACCTCCTCCAGATCAAAGCACCGCTACAAAGAGAACCCCCCAACCACCGCAACGTTCCCAAAGGCGCTATCAAGGAGGAAGAGCAAAATGGCGAAGTCGTCGACGCTTTTGGCTCCCTATCGATCAACGCCGCAGGAGGTACAAAGTATTTCGGATCGATAGCGAATTCTTGGGTGAGCCTTACCAATCAGCCACAAAGGAACGCGTGTCATTGACCACCTGTTATTTTCCCCCCTGTTTCCAGTACTTTTTACAGGTAATTTTCTACGAGGTCACACTACCAAACCGATTTGACTCGAGCCCCAGAATGAAGCTCTGGAAGCGCAAGAGTCTGAGGAAATCCGGTTAGCTTCGCTACAGAACGTTCTCTCACCTGAGATTCTGGCTCGGAGCGGTGCCTTTCCGCTTGTTCCAACGTCTTATCCACTCGAGCTTGAAAACGTCCGACTGCGAGAACTCTTTTGGTATCTTCCCGAATCGCCCAAAGCCCATTATCTCTGCCGTTCCTACTTCACGTACGGTTCTTGGATGTGAGCGACCTCGCCTGTTGTCAGTGCGTGGAATTCTCATCACCCGTTTCAGGTACAATCCCATCAGCGAACAAGACTTCTTTGACGACATTTACACCTTATTTTATTCACCAGACGCCGGCCTACCTTCCGATGACCCACTTCTTTCTCACAAGCTTGCGCTCCTCTTCATGATTCTCGCGATCGGAAGCCTTGTGGATATCAAGCACACAGCCTATAACATCGAGGCTGAAAAGTACCACCAACTGGCGCGTGCTTCACTCTTCCAGAGCTCGCTCTTCGAGGATCCCACCATCAGCGCCGTACAGTCCATGGCATGTACATTCGTCGCGTCCTGGCAACGGGATACTGATTTTCAGTCCGGTAGTTCCTCATGACCTTTTACCTTTTCCTATCTGACAGACATGGATCTAATTCTGGAACGCGATGGGCCATTATCGGCATCGCAGTAAAGATTGCACAATGCGTGAGTGTTTCTGCTTACTCCTTATAAGCGTTAAAACAAATGTATTTCTCGTGATCAAATCAGATTGGGCTGCGTCAGTATTCCTCTTATTAGTCAATGGACCGCTTACCCGATCACTTATTCACCATACAGATCGTGATCCAAGCAAATGGGGAGTTGACCAAAAGGAGACTCTGCGCCGCCGCGAGTTGTTCTGGGAGTTGTACACTTACGATTCTTGGCAGGTGAGTGGGAATAGGTGTATGTGCAACATCGAATGTTGGCTTATACTTGTCACAGTGTTGGACATTTGGACGTCCGCCAACATTTTATCTATCACATATCGACTGCAAGTTACCCTATGCTGACCCTGGCGATGAATCATGTGCGTGCTATGCAAGGGAAGCACCCCTTATCTGACGATATTCATTCCCACAGTCCACGCTTGGAAACACCGCTTCACGTCTGAATGTATGAGTGTGGTCCACGATCAAGCTTTCGGCGCAAAGACGCCAACGTACGCAACTGTCCTTCAATTGGACCGCAAGCTGCGTGCATTCCCCGTTCCTCCTAATCTGCAAGTTGCCGGGTTTGGGAATTCATCACCTTCGGAGTCACGACATCAAGAGAGCGTCTCGCTGATTCTACAACGACATATAGTCCTCGCCCTCCGTGAAATGAGTAAGTCTCGCTCATGCATTGCCTTCTTGCGCCTAGAAGCTTTTATGCGTAATATTTATCCTTAGTAAGGAGTTGCTGCTGACACAGCTGACACTAGACCTTCTCTATCTCCATCGGAGCTTCTTCGCCCGCGCTGTGACCGATCACCCCAAGGATCCACTCGGCAGCCCGTATGGGACCTCAGTCATCGCTGCTTACCGAAGTGCAGGGTCGCTTGTAGCCTTGATGCGGAATCTTCACACTCAGCTCAAAGAACTCAGTGAACGATTGTGGTTCCTATGGACTCACATGTTCTCATGTGCGGTACGTACGCCCAACGGGCATTATCAAGCTCCGTGATAGGAGAATGGAATTGCTGATGAGTCGATGAAATTCCTTTCGTGACGCGAAACAGATCGTACTGGGTTCTGTTGTCACCCGGTGTCCGTCGATGAGTTTGGCACCCTCTGCACTCGTGCAACTGGACTCGGCCTGTGAACTTTTCTCGAAGGCAGCACGAGGATTTCGCGCTCAACCAGTATTGGTAAGCTTGTATGTTACGCCTGACTGTCGTTTGCTTACCCAGCCTTCAGGATATCATGGTTGCGTTGCAAAAGAAGGCGCACTTGAGCTTGAACGAGTTCCGAAGGGGCAAAATTTCGCCGCTCGTTCGTCAGTTGTCGGGTCAATCTGAACCGGAGTCACCCTTCGAGGAAGACGACGAACTATCGACCCTCGGTGGAAAGACGCGGCTTGTAGCCAAGAAAGACTCGCTATCACCGCAATCATCGCCCGCAGTCGTTGATCGGTCACCCACATCTTTGAATCCGGTCGTGCCACTACCGCTGGCAACTGGGAGCAGCCAAGTCCATCCCACCGTCGTGGACTACCTCAAAACATTCGGCCACACTGCTAGCTCTCACGCCAATGTGGCAACATATGCCGATGCATCTGCTTTCAATACACCCATAAGAGAACAATATGAAACGTCTGGATATAATGACAGTCCGGTACAAATGCAACCGATGGAGCTGGTGCCTGGGCAATTCCCTAATTACTTCCCTGTCTACGACTATGGGATGGTCACCGAGAATGGTTATCCTCAAATGAACGGCCACATGTCTGGATCTCGCCGAGAGTCACCTGAAGCTAACACGATGCAAAACACTTGGCAAGACTTTGTTAATTCGAGTGGTTTGGGATTGGGGCGTAATGGATGAGTACCCATGTTTTTTTGCTGCTGTTATGGACTTTTTATCTTGCGGCCTGTGATTATTCTGATGTGCTGTCGATAGATGTGTTTTGAGGACATTGTTGCCATACGCTCGTTGTATAAATGTGTAACTATTGCGATCTCCTCAGACCCGATGTAGATTATTGTACTCTGATAGTTGTTTCTTGATATGTTGTCATTTTGTTCTTTGTGTGCCTCCAGACAAACACGGCTAAACAAAGAACACTGGACCACTGGCATGGACTAATCATCTCGAAGACCTTTTCTCTTTCATCCCCACTCCTCATGCCGATCTGCGGTTCTTCTTCCAAGGCTGGCTTTGGCCGCCGACCTGTAAGACAGTGCAGCGTGGCGTCCAGGCAGCGTGCTCACCGTTTGCACATGTTTCCAGATACAAAGAAAGGTGGTGGTTTGCGGAGATGGCGCATGCGGTGTGTACCCCCTACCTCGTTCTTCTTATTCCTGCCCACTCACCGCGGAATATTCATAGGCAAAACGTCCCTACTCAACGTTTTCACCAGGGGCTTCTTTACCCAAGTATAGTAAGTATGACTTGGACACGAACAAAGGGGGACGCTTGCGCATTCATTACTCCCGTCACAGCGAACCCACCGTGTTTGAGAACTATGTCCACGATATCTACGTCGACGACCAGCTCGTGGAGCTCAGTTTGTGGGATACAGCCGGTACGTGTGATTTCGACTGGCCCACACGCACGAGTCTTGCGCGTTTACGACGTCTGACGTTTCAAGCACATCCCTAGGACAGGAGGAGTTTGATAGGCTGAGATCTCTGAGCTACGCAGAAACGCATGTCGTCATGATTTGTTTCTCTGTGAGTGTGGTCTGTTCCTGAGGGTGGTAACGGTTTGATCCTGGGTTCTCGCAGGTGGACAATCCGACGTCGCTCGAAAACGTGGAAACCAAAGTAAATCAATCATTCTTCTTTTTGCTCGCGCGTATCTTGGGTTTTTGAACGATTGTCGCAGTGGATAGATGAGGTGCTCGAGTTTTGCCCGGGAGTCAAGGTATTCTTTGACCCCTTATGTTTCGTTTGGCGCGACATGACTGAACCGTTCCTATAGCTCGTCCTCGTTGGTCAGTCCTTTGGACCAACATAAACGGATCGAAGCCACTGACCAGCACATGCAGCACTCAAGTGTGACCTCAGAGACGATCGGAACGTTCGGGAACGACTTGCTCGTTATGGAGCACACTCGGTGCAATATGAAGAGGGTCTCGCCGTCGCACGACGAATAAGAGCGTCACGATACCTAGGTACGTGGTTGACGTCGTCCATACGCCGACCAATAACACCTCGCCTCGTGCATTAGAATGCAGCTCGAAACATAACCGGGGGGTCTCAGAGGTTTTCTATGAAGCTGCACGTGTGTCACTGAGCACACGGGGCAAGGGAGCAGGTAGTTGTATGGTGATGTGATGATGTGACGATGATCCGTTCTGGACTCTATACATTCTTTCGCGCCCTTTTTTTTATGCATCTTAGGATTCTTCTAATTGCTTTGAACACTCGCTCGAGACAATGTCCTGGTTCATCTAGTGATACTTGTCTTTGTCTATGTTCCACGTGTATTTCTTGACGAATATTCTTCCGATCACCCAGGATGAAAGACGAAATCTAGAGTCCATTAAAGTAAACCGACGAACATGCATTACGATACATTGTAGTCTCAAAGGACAAACATCGTGTCATTAGGATTGGTAACCCGCCATGGTCTGTCGGCAAAGCTTCAGTATTCTGCCCCATCTCACAAATGAGATACGTACTGGGATCATGTTCACGCCCATGTCCCGTTCATCATTGAAGGAGCCTGACTTGAGTACCTAACACGACGAGGTTCAGTAGCTGCAACTCGGCCGGAA